>QLNU02007007.1:0-20213 GCA_006491805.2 Dysdera silvatica | reverse complement strand
GGTACGTTGTACCTCAATAAGAATTTTGCTATACTATTTTGAGCAAATATTTTTGCTTATTGCATTAATAGATACACATGTGAATATTGTTTTTATAATTTGTGTCTTTTACTGAAAACATCTACAGAAAGTATTCTGAAGGATTTTTCACAGAATTTCCGCAAAAGGGGTTTTGATAGAAATTTCTTCCCTCTGATGAGGAATTTGATTTTACAATCAATATTGTTCAAATGGGGTGTTTAATCCTCCAATCTCTTTGTTTACAGCCTTGTTATTATCATATAGTACTTGAATAAGAGCTGCCTGTAGGATAAAACTATTAACGCTTGGTATAGGCGTATGCAGAAAGTTCGTAATATGCTCAAAGGGAGGGGGGATTTACAGAGTTACAATGCACATATTCCTATGTTAAATATACAAAACTTCGTTACAATGGAGGTTATAACCCAAACAACACCCATTGAATACGCAAACTCTAGCTTGCAACGGACGGCCATAGTAGAGAACATATTTTTCATTACTCGTTCATAAACAATCAGGTCAAAAGACGATTCCTTAAAATGAACGGTATGTAAAGATCTCGATTTTTATGAACGGTCGTTCTTGGTCATTAATTCTGGTTTGGTTTTGTAAGCGTTTGAAACCAATCGGTAGTAATCAATGAAGACAGTGAATGAATAGTTAGTTGAGGGATAGGATGAAATGCCGAAATTCGGTACTATATTTTTAATTTTTACGATATAATGAAAGAATAAACTTCATGAATTAACATAAACAAAATTCGCAATAAAACACCCTATGTAGATATTATTATTATAGAAAAATTAGTTCAAGAGGAAAAATACAAAAGATGTTCTGGTCTTAAAAGAATCGTTCACAAAAATAACTACTTTATCGATCTCAACAGAAAAGACCTAATATTTTTGACCAAACGTGAACCTTAGCTAAAAGACTAAGTTAGAAGCTGTCGAACCACTCACTCTCTTCTCGTGTTTAGTGGAAAACAATGAAAGCATCCACTTCATAGACTTTTCTATGGCGCTAGTAGTTATTTACTAGATGTACTCGTTTCAAGTTTTAACGAATTATAGATCTTTTTTTAATGCGTTTTGGGAGGTCAGCAATTAACCATGTTTAATAAAACCTATTTTGCTGTAAAATGGCTATATTTTCGCCCTGTTCCCACATAAAGACTTCATATTCATCTCCTCCTTCCGATGCTACAGACTTTGAAAAAGCTGGGCCTCTTGACGATCGTCGCCCACTATGCCCTCACCAAAGCTTTGCCATTCCCGTACTCCCATTCTTCTTACGTCTTCCTCCATACCATATGCTACTAGGGCGTCCCACTTTTCTTTTTCCTCCTGGATTGGTTTTCATGACATTTTCAGCGCCATCCTAGCGTTTCCCATTCTTTCTACATGTCCATAACCATCTGAGTCTACTTTTCCTTATCTATGTCACAAGCTCTTAATGTAAACAAAAATTCTTCGAATTATTTTAACATTTTGATTAGAGGAATTGACTCAATATGTATAACATCAGTAGCAGTTCCAGTGCTCAACAACTTTTCTACAAAACTCGCTATCGCTCAATGAGAGTTTAATCCTTTTCTTCTAATATTATTTTACATTTTTTCATTAAAATAAAATTCATCGGAGCTAAATAGCACTACAAATTTGTCTTAAATTTCATTTGTTTTCCTTCAGAAAAATAAACTTTTAATAATTGAATTTAATTCCATGGAAGGCACTTAGAAATGCGAATCCCGTATATTTATTCTTTAATTATTATAAAAATTTATATGTTTAACATTTTCAAGGAAATTTAAATTAAATAATATAAATTCTTATGGAAATAATAATTGTTAAAATTAGTGCCATTTTTAGTAACGTCCAATGCCTGAAGACGGCGCCACCACCAAATGTTTTATGGATTTATGGAGAAAATCTGATTTATAGAAGTGTCGACAAATAAAAGCAATATAAAGGGAAAGAACCAGAGCGTACCAGAGAGCGGAATGAAGGGATGCTTCCCTGTGCCGCGAATCACGGCCGGATTCATCCATTTTTGCACTCTAGCCCGTCTTTTATTGGTGCCCCCCCCCCAGGCACGATTATTTTAGGCGGTAAAAGTTTGTTTGTTTGGCTTTTTTATGGCGCAAGAGCATCTGGGCTATACTGCGCCAAACATGGTAGAATTAGGCGGTAAAGGGAAGAAAAGAGAGGTGTGTGTGAATATGGAGGGATCCAGTAACATAGATGGGGAGGGGGCGACCTCCCCGGGTGCTACAATTCCTGGGACGGCAATTAGCCCTTTAAAAATGACAGGCACAACAATTACGGCAATGACAGTCACTCGCCCCGGCCGAGAAAATATCTAGCTACGCCACTGGAGGGACCCCATATATATTGACATCTTTTTATTTCGCACATACACCTATTTATTTTTTTTTTTTTCGTCTATAAACAGAAACCAATGTGCTGCACGTGCATAACCAGGCACCACCCAACCCGTAGCTAAGCCCACCTCTACTCGCCTTATAACTATATTGTCATGTAAGCTATATTTAGAAAAAATAAACTGAAATAAAAAATACAGTTATTGGAAAAGAAATGGGGATTCCCAATTCATTTAGATAGGTACTGAAATAAAAATTTACACACAATTTTTATTTTTACATTATTCCTTGCTTTTTTTACGGGCAAAATCGTCTATTATGTCGTACTCAATCTCCCTAGTTCAACTGCAAAAAAATTCCATATTATCAAAATAAGATGAAATTTCGGCTTTCGTAAATTAAAATAAGCACAAACCGTAGGAGGTTTTTTTTACCGTGTTCTTTTGCTAATTATTGTTTAATAATTTGTATTCATACATTTACATCGAAAATTTCAAAAAATAAATATCTAGTCCTCCTATTTTCGTTAATTCGGAGCTGAATTACAGAGATTTCACAACAAAATTTTTATTTTTTGAATATTCTGTTTTTTTCATTTTTTATTTCGCTATCGGGTTTCAACGAGGCCTTAAAATTTGCGCTCTTAGCCCAGAACTAGTCGTAGTAGTAACTTTGGGATTGAATATAGTGTAAACTAGGGTGGGGAAAACGAAAAACCCCAAAGACAATACAACGAGGATGGAAAGACTATAGACATCCTTAAAATGAAGCTTCAGCGTCCATGTTGCTACCGTCAACTTTTATAGTTGCAGTCTTCTGTCGATGCGGAAAACGTAAGCATATGTACTTTATGCTTCCTAAATACCTTACATGTCTTTGCTGAAGCGTGAGCTTATTGTTTTTATAATAATATATACATCATAATGATATATATAATATAATTAATTTAAGTAAAATACATCAAAACATTTACAAATTTTAACCCCCCTGCAGCTTTCTGTTCCCCCCGTAACAAGCGTCTGGCTACGGGCCTGATTCTACCAAGTTATATGGAGAAAGGACAAATTATAATAATATATAAATATATAATATAATAAATAATATTATATCCAGTTTTGAAAACATTTATTGCCTAAAGATGGCAGCACTAGAAAATGTGCGGTCCACAAAAAGCATTGATGAAAATCCGTTTAAGTCAGGATGTAAGATAGACTAGGTAACATAAGCGTTGGCATGGGCGACCCGAGGGGGGTGCACTTGCACCCCCTTGGCTTATACAAAAGGTGGGGGAAGACTGAATCCACAATAAACTATAGCCCAACAGCATTAATTGGAATTTTTCCTGGATGCATCCACCTCGTATAAGATTCTGCGGACACCCATGGGTGTCGGCAGGATTTTTTACAGGGGTGAGCAAAAACTACTTCAGCAGAAATAAAAAATATCCATTAAAAATACCATAATTAAATTATTTAGTTAAATATTTAAATTATTTAATTGCACAATTATTTAAATCGTGGCTTATTCATAAATATTTACATTATCCTTAACCAGTGCACTTCCGTTTAAAATTGAAAAAAAAGGCGGAAGAGGTTAGAAGGGAAAAAAATGTATATAAAAAAAAAAGAAAAGAAAAAATTTCGAGGAAAAGTTGCATATTTTTGCTCATCTGAAGAAAAAAAATTTAAATTAATATATTAATAATACATATACTGCTCTATGGACAATGCAGGTTCTTTACTTATGAAAAAATTCTTTCAGGAAATGAAAGAGCACAGTTTTACTGAAAACTACTGAAAATTTTTGACATTTTTTGCGGAAAACTACGGAAAATTCTTGCCTTTTTACGGATGACTACTTTCTCAGGTTGGCATCTCTGGGTTTAACTAGAAAGTTTCGTTTAAATAAAATTAAACACATTAACACAGTTAAAATAAATACGATGGTTTATAGCTATTTCGGAAGCGCGTTTAGGCTTCCTTCTTCAGAACCCTAGTTACACTAATGTGGCACACGTGCTAGAAAGACTGTCGATGCCAAATTACTAATCAAAAATTAGTTCGGGTAAACCAGTTATGGGTCCGTAGCCGCGTCTTTTGCTATGGGACGAATGAAGTTTCTCCAAATAGAGGACATGGAATTGAACGGAAGCTGATGGTTAACAGTAGAAGAGGAATGCGAAAGAATATGGAAGGCTTCAAAGAAATTGAGGTCGGCTGGTGAAGAAACTTTCTCTATTAGATGGGCCTTGTCGAAAGAAAATTTATGGCCAGCTTCCCAGGCGTGTTTGGCTAAAGCAGATTTTTCCAGTTGTTGTTTACGCACGTAGGCTTCATGCTCTTTAAGACGAAATCGAAGGGCCCGACGTGTTTGACCAATATAAACACGATTACACTGGCATGGAATGGAGTAAATTCCAAAATAATTGTAATCAGGAATAATATCCTTGAGTTTGGAATAACCGAGTTTATTGATTGGAGTAAAAGTGACCTTGAAATTAAATTTACGGAGAATGGAAGCAATTTTTGAAGAAATTCGTGGAACGAAAGGAATGCTGATAAAATTACAAGGAGAGGAATCAATCAAGAGTGTACTGCACAGCTTGGGTCTAGTGAGTTTCTTCAAAGCGTCATCAATAATGGTAGGATTGTAACCACGATCTCGAGCGATGTCACGAATATGGTTAAGTTCAATTTTAAGTAATTCTTCAGATGATGAAAACTTAAGAGCACGTGAAACCAACCAGTAGAACGTGCTTATCTTCTGGCTTTGTGGATGGGCGGAAGCAGCATGCGGCGGGAGGCTAACAGCAAAATGTTTCCGATATACGCTGGTTTGGAACCCGGACGGCGATCTATGTACCAAAACGTCCAGGAAAGGCAATGAACCGTTGTTTTCTTCTTCCAAAGTGAATTGTATGTGAGGGTTGACGGAATTTAAGGTGGTGAGAATTGTAGAGAGATCTGAACAATCGTTTGGAAGAATAGCGAATGTGTCATCCACATATCTAATCCACAGTTTAAATGGTATGAGATTGAGAATATCCTCTTCGACATAATGCATGTAAATATCACATAAAATGGGTGAAAGAGGATTTCCCATGGCAAGGCCATCAGTTTGCGAAAATAATTGATCCCGGAAAGAAAAGCAAGTCTGTGTGATACAGATCTCAGTAAATTTGACTAATTCCTGGATTTCAGCATCAGCAAAATGAAATTCTTTCATACGAAAGATAAGAGCTTCAAGAGCTCCCTGAACGGGAACATTTGTGAAAAGGCTTTTGACATCGAACGAGACCATTTTTGAAGAAGCGAAAGAAGAAGAGGAATTTAATTTGGAAATGAATTCTGAAGAATTAAGGACAGTATAATGGTTGTTAGCCAGGAGCGGAGAAAATCTGCGAACGAGAAATTTGGCTAGGGGATGGGTTGCAGTACCGATGTTGGAGACTATGGGCCGCAATGGAATGCCGGGTTTATGAACCTTCGGGAGGCAATACAGTCTTGCGACGTTAGCAATAGAAGGAACTACGGATTTCTTCGTTTTGGGATCCAAGATGTTTGATGACCGGACTATTTTACTAACATTAGAGAGTTGAGCGGAAGATGGGTTTTTCTTGAGCACTTTATAAGGACCTTCACTGATGAGGTTGTCGACTCCTTCAATGTATTTCTCTTTGTCCATAACCACCATCTGCCCGCCTTTGTCTGCTTTAGTGATAATCAAATTATCGTTTGAATACAAATCCCTGATCACACGTTGGTCCGAGATAGGAATGTTAGGTTTCGGCTTGGAGTTAGAGGACAAAGCTTCCGCCACCAGATGCCTCAGTACCTCTTTTTGGCCGCAGTTGATTTTGCTGAACTGTAGAGCACGCTCCACAGGAGCGATAAATCTTTTAGGATGAACGGGTTTTGAAATGCAAAAATTGGAGTTCAAAGACAGCAGGTTCAGTTGTTTTTCGGAAAGTGGGACCTTAGAAAGGTTAAGAACCGCCTTCTGAATTACTGGTGGTTGGGTGGTCGGTGGAGTATCAATAAGCTTCGAAAATTTGATTGAATGTCTGGAATGAAGGTGCGCGGAAATAACCAAACATTTTTCAAAGCTTTTCTGATCAAAAGAATTAAAATTAGATACACCTGCAGACAGTTTGAGATGGAGCGGGTACAGTTCTTCTTCGATGCGAGCCAAATTTGCCCGGACTTGCTTGATAATGGTACGCAGAATGCTTAGTTTGCAAGAAAATAGAGTCTTATTCAAACGAGAATTAGAAATTAAATTGCATTTCAGCGATATAAACTGAGGAATGACCTTATGGTTGCGACAATTTTTAAGAAATTTAAGATGTTGAAGTTGTTTACATCTTCGAATTCGGAGTTTAGAAAATCTGTTTAGATCCTGTAACCACGATGAAACGGAGAGCGACATGATAAAGGCAGTGAAAAATAATTGTAAATTACTGACCGTGCTGAAGAAATATCTTGAAAGGTCAACCAGGTTACAGGCAACACGTTTGAGTCCGGCACCGAGTAGAAGACGTGGAAAGCGTAATCCGTCAGCAGCAGCGACGAAAAGAGAATTAAACTTATTAAAACACGGCGAACAGAGTCATATCCGGCGACGAACGAATATTACCGATCTCATTAGTTAAACTTGCATGGCTGGGCGTACGAAAAGGCGAAAATACTTTCAAACACGTGGTGACAGCAGCAGAGACGAAAAGAGAAATAAACTTATTAAAACACGACGAACAGAGTCATATCCGGCGACAAACGAATATTACCGATCTCATTAGTTAAACTTGCATGGCTGGCATACAAAAAGGCGAAAATACTTTTAGTTTCGTTTCTTAAGCCCTCTGTGGCGCCATCTATCGGTACAAATATCTGCAAGACATTTATTGCACCATTACTGCCCCTATTCTTTCTCACAACTGAAAAAAGGTGTTTGCCAAGGGCGTGCAATACATAGAAGGACTGTAAGAACTACTTGTATAACATTCATTTAATACAAAAATTCAAAACGAATTCCACTTTTTTCCTTAATCATAAGTGTTCAGAAAAAATTGCGTTTGTCTAAATGAAAATTTTACCCGAGGTCAACTAATCTTTTGCAATATGTTTGTTGATTGAAGGAGCCATTCTCTGATAGCTGAGTTTGAGACGCGGATCAGGAGCAACCTGGAGGGTTGCTTTTGAGCGGGTTTATGAACTATGGGTGTATCTAAGTAAACATTTTATTGTTACCGTATTCTACTTTTCTATATACTCGTGCTTTCTGCTTGAAATCTGCGAGTTCATCAAACTAAACATCAATTTAATTCGCGAATGCTGATTATTTTTAATTTTTAAACCTTGTAAGCGCGAAATAAGTTTAATCTAGGAAGCACTTTTAAAAGCGTTTATGCTCGATAATGCTGCCATCTAGTAGCGTCAATGCGAACTTAAATCACACAGAGCGAAAATAAATGTATTGCTTGCCTAAAGAAAGCAACGCACGCCACTGGAATTGGCTCACCTGTCTATCTTACATTATGGTTTCAGTATCGAAAAATAACGGTCACAACTGCAAGAATGATCTGTTTTAATAAAACGAAGATTGTAAGCCAAAATAGTTGGCCACACAGTTATTTATTATTCCAGAAATAGAATCCATCAGCACATATCATAATTATTTAAGAAAAATGCACAGAAAATTTTAATTACTTTCATTAAAGGGCATTTTCGATTTGACATGAAGTACTAATCATTTAATTAGATAAAAACTGTTTTGAAATTAAGTAACAATGTACTGTAAAAAGAATAGAAGGAACTAGAATCATTAAAAAAGAGTATGGGAATTAATTATTGTGGTAGATTTCTAAATAGGCATCCCAAGCACCTGCCTAAGGTGGACCCATATTGGGGGAGGGGAGGAGTAGCAGCTAAGGACGCAAAAATAAATTACTAATTATTATATATATTTTTATTTATTAAACAAAATTATTATCTGAATATTAGTTCGTATATAAAATGTTAAATACGGCATGCCTAAATATATGCGGTATGTTACATGAAATAAGCGTAATTTTTTTCCATAACAAATAAAACAAATCAGAATTATTCTTTTCGTTATAGAGGAAGAAAGGGGCGGGTCTAGAGCCTGAGCCAAGTGGTAGCTCTTGTTGTTACTTGTGCAAGGACGAATTGGAAGGTTGGCCGAACTAGCAACACTGTATTTCCAGACAAGGATTGAACGAAGTACAACTGAAGAAGGCAAGAATGATGATGTTCGTATGAATCTTATGTTCGTTCACACTCATGGATTTTGTAGTCGACTGCTACAAGCACTGTTTTTATGATGTCATCAAGTCTTAATTTTTATCAAAAGAAAAAAGTATTGGAGCCTTAGCATATTCGTATTTTCTATCCATTTTTTTGGCAAAGCCACGCTCTTTTCTGCTCTGCCGTTATGCGAGTTTAGCACGCATGCTCTAGGACTGCAGGAAATTGCATTAAATTGCACGCGCCCTTTTTGAGAGTGTTCAAGTATTACGTAGGAACCTTTGTGGTGGTGGGGTTGTGGTTATGCTTATTTCCCGATGTTAGCCTATGTTAATTTTTACTTAGGGTTAGTGGGGGGGGGGGGGAAGGGGGTATAAAATGTTTAAAATATTGCTTACGTAATACTTGAACTCCTCCTTTCTCGTGAATAATAACACTACCTCAAGGGCCACAAATAATATTCAATCACGTCAGTCAAAACAAGTTAGAAACATCATCTAACTTCTTAAAAATAGGATCCTTAGTTAGAAAACAAGTTAGAGTACCCAATATCTGTGAAAAATTTGAGCCCATGAGCAACGTTCTAGCAGCTAAATTTAAGTTAAAATTCTGCGCGCATAATGTTGCCACGCAATATTCAATTCGTAAATCATATTCAATATTTTGTAAAATCAAAGAAAATATTTGACATTTAAAATTATTTTTAGTCACGTGATATATACATAGCAAATGGTTTATTATTGTTGATCAAAATTGTTTCTAATTGGATTGATATTTGCTGAGAAAACTAAAGTCAAAACCATTATAAATTTCACTACTTTTGGAACTTTAAAAGTCACATGTCCCCATTCATTGCTTTTTGAAAATTTATTTATTTTTTCACAAATTCAATACTTTTTTATGCATTCATTCATTACCTTTTTGGCAATTCATGACCCTATAGACACCCTGAACTTGCCTACTTACATTAGTTAATGAAAAATATTTCACAGAATTAACTTGTCAGGATTTTCATCTCTTTCTTTCTTTCTTGTTGTTGTTGTTGTTGACGACAACGCCAACAACAACGACATCAATTGTACTGTGATAATCGGGCGGTTGTACTCTAGGATATAATAGTTCGTTAACCATTACATAATCAAGCTCTAGATTTTCTAACTCCCAGCAGTGCAAAGAACGCTTACTCAGAGATCTCATAAAGATCGCACTGCTCACTGTAGTCCGGGGTTTGGTTCCCTAGGCCTTAAGAGGTTCGGATTCCTCGGAAAACAGTAGGTCCCGGCGCAGCATGACCACTGTAGTCTTTGAGCCGTAAAACCAAAAAACAAACAAACAAATCTAACCTTTTCAAGCTGTTTAATTCGAATACTTCGCCAGTTTCTAACCATTTAATGAGGGGAAACTATTCGGGATCTTTATGCTGTTCCGACTTCAGTACATTTCCATCTACCACTTTACATGTTCGCCACGGATTAATTTGTCTTTGATCAACATTAGTTCTAAGTGTATATATTTTACCAAAATCATCAATATCATTCTCCTTCACCAATTCATTTTCTGGTCGGGGGTTTATAGATAACCAATTAGTTAAACTGTTTACATTACTAACAGAATTTTTGTATATGACTCCTATTCTTAATTTCCTTCGTTTTACTCCTATTATTTCCCAATCCTCATTTAATTGACTAATTTTGTCCCATTTTTTTAATATCTTCATGTTTGTCATTAATGTAAATGGATATTCCACCCCCTCTTTTCTTCTTTCGCATTACATTATACCCATACCAACCTAGAAACTCCATATGATTATGTTCTTTTGACCAAGTTTCTGTAATTGCTAATAAATTTATCTTGTAATATTTGTTGTCCATTAGTAACTCTATTTCTTCCATTTTGTTATTTATACTCCTGGCATTGATGCGTAATATTCTTAGTAAATCTTTATCATTATCTTTTAGCCACTCAATATTCCCACTATTATATGTGAAACTTACGTTATTTCTCCATCCCTATTAATGCATTCTTTACATATATTATATATTTTACATATATTACATTTTCATTTTTTATACATATTACATTTTTCACACATTACATTTTTTAGATATAACACATCTTACATATATATTGCTTTCATTATTTGATTCATCATCATTATTATTACATTTATTACACTTCGTATTTTCTAACCTCTGCGTAATAGCATCTTTAATATCATCACTCCAATTATCTATGTGACTTATGCTGTCCACAGATTGATAATTTGTGTTCACATTATTGTATTCTGTACCTATCACATAATTTATCAGGCCTTCAGATAAACAATCGTCAACTAAATCACCTTTTATTTCATGAATATCTATAATTTTGCAAGCAGTATAATAAGAATAATTTATTAAAACTCAGATGGATACAAACACTTATACTGAGAGTAAAATCGATTAATAAATCAAAATCACAAACAGTGCATATGCAGAATTGTACACAATAAAAATCCTAAAAAGGAAAACAATGTAAAAATTGAGACAAGTCAGTCATGTCCAGAGCAGATACAAATTCACAGTATGCAGTGTTAAGGTGAAAATTCAAAATTCTCTTTTTAAAAAAAAAAGCCTAATCAAAATTAAACACTCATAATTAGACGCGCATCAGTAGACTATTAAATTAAAAATAAAAAAATATATATATACAAAAAAAAAGAAAGAAACGTCACACACTCTCTCTCTCTCTCACACCATTGTGTATATATTGTGTATAAATGTATGTTATATGTATTAGTCATCATGTATTTCGAGATTCTGCCGCTCTTGTTTTTTAAATTTCAGAAGAATATGTACTCCCGACCTTCGACACCTCTTTTCCTTGATGACATTACACCAATCCAACATCACATCACATCATATCAATTAATCTCTTCAGCTCCTCATCTATTGTTCCCCTACGTTCATGGTCAACTCCGTGGCGTCAACCTAGCCTTTTCATCTTGAAGCCAGTGCGACAGAATCACCGAACAATTTTTAATCATCAGAAGGAGCCAAATGAAATTTAACTATCTATGAACTACAGAGGACTAACTGTCTCTTCAATCATCAATGAACAGTTTGAATTTTATAATATTTATAATTTGATTGATATGTGTAATTCATTCTTAATGTCAAATTCTAAAAATGTTCAAAACCTGAAATTATATTAATTGAAAGTGTTGATATACATGTTGTACAATATTATGAGATTAATTCTAAAAAGTCCCCATTTACCCTCTTAAACCCTTAAAAGCGTAAGGTTCTTCTTTTCTCTTTTTCCTTTTGCTTCTCAAGCATGTTACCCTTTTGACCCCCCATTCTCACCACTTGCAAGATACAGCTGGTCCCATAAGCCCTAAGCCCCCTTACTAATTTAACCTAAACATTCCCCTTGTATCTGCCGCAGTCCATACCAAATCCCACCATCTCTCTCTCAACGACTAATCGATAACATAGAAACTCTGGCCCTTTCTTCAACTTCGACCCTTCAGGCTATAATTTGAACGCTCTTCAAAGACCTGCGAACATACAAGTCCTAACAACTTCCACGAAATCCCTGGTCGAGGGAGAAGTTGTATGACTCACTCCGCATACATAGACAAACCACCCACTAAGATCGCTGAGTCACGCAAAAAGCACATCTGGCATCAAGACCTCCGATATCCAGTTCTTGGAAAAGGGCCACCAACAAAGTATAACAAATTCACGTTTATGGGTAAAAGCTGTCCAGAATGGATAGTTTTGAAAGTTAACGAAAAGCAGACCCTCGCCCCCCACAGAGGGGTAAATCGAGGGGTTAAATCAGCCAATTGGAAAAGAGATGACTTTTACGTCATACTTCAATTGGCCAATCACACTCCACGTTTCTCCTCGATATAGAGTTAAGCCCGGCCATTTTTTATCAGAGTTAGCGATAGAATGTGTGTCCCGATGGCCTGAGAGCAGAAAGAGGTCGAAGCCTCTATATGAAACTACTTGATGCCATTAATACAATTAAACTAAAGAGCCAAGGCTCCTGCCCCGGTAGACTCCCTAACATGTAAGTAACTTTCCTTTCTTTCCTTTCCTAAACTAATAATAAGTGCCTCCTCTTCCCCCCTTAAATTATTGTAATGCAATAAGCAAATAAAATTTTCCTGTGTGTTCCATACCCAGTGTGAAGTAATCAAGAAATTGATTGTTATCTAAGTTATGTTGTTGTGATGTTTACCATCTATATTTAGAAGTAGTGAAAAGAAATAATTATGTAAGAACCAAAATTGATGGGATGTTAACTCCCTAATGTTGTGATTAATTGATACGGCCAACCCCCAGTATGAAAAAAATTTACCAAATTATGCTGTTTAATTTAATAAAAGAAAAAAACTTTTGAACCTGGTTGTTCTCATGTCTGTTTATAATGAACCTGTGGTTATTTAGTATAGTATTATTATATTATTTTGGGTTATGGGTAAATAATTATTATTCTTATTATTATTTTGATAATGTCCTACACAAAGCAATCCTAAATTAATCCCACTATAATTATTAACCAACGTAAAATTATTACAAATTAAAATTTCCCATAACAGTAGCACAACATACAAGCTCAGCGGACAATACATAATCCAATATTTTCATCTACATTAAATAAATTTTCCATTGTGTCCACATTATTTTGATTGCTATTAATTGAATTACACAAATTATTTACATAATTTTCCATACTTCCTTGTGTCCCATTAATTTTATCCATTCTACGGTTAACGCCATTATCGTGAGAATATTCATTAGTAGTATTTAACATCAAATCGAAACTTTTCACGACGTTATTATCAAAATTAATAGCACTTTCATTATCAATATCATTAACGTCATTTAACAAGATTACATGATTGCTTTTATTATTTGATTCCAAGTCGATATTGTCAACGATGTTTTTTTCACCAAGATTTTTAAAACATATATATTCATTTAAAAAGCCTTTATATTCATATTTGATTAATCTATTATTACTACGCTTATTATTTTCTTATTTTGATCAAGATATTTTTTATGAAAATAAAATATTGCAGACTTTTATTTTAAATTTTTTGTTTTGTATTAAATTGTACATGATAATGGAAATTGTTCTTTGACGATAAAGATGTGTTCAAAATAGCTTTCTATGGTAGATCATGTGCATATAATATTTTTTACAGAGGTTTGAAACTTCGTATATTTTATAATAAGGGTAGGGGGAATTATAGAGAGGTATACTAAAATTTACAAGTTTTTCAATGCAAAATTTGCGTTAAGGAATTTATTTATTAACATTAGATATATTATTCCTCTCATATATTTAGCATTATTAAATATATTTTAAGAATTAATATATGATTTATATTATATATAATTTTAATTTATATCTTTTATATTTATGTATAATTTTAATTTATATCTTTTATATTTATATATAATTTTAATTTATATCTCTTATATTTATATATAATTTTAAATATAGCTTAGACTCGATTTAATTTTATTATACTAATGTAAATTGCACATAAGATAATTGTTTCAAATTTAGTGAAATATGGAAAATTGTAAGCACTAACTCATTAAAACATAAAACCACAAAGAAAATTCATAAATAAAATTTAAAGTAATTTCCATTCCCAAACACGATTATGACTTCAATTTGAAACAAAATACCCAGGCTTCTTCTTGCCTATTGTCAGTTTTCAAAATGGGGTAATGAAATGGCATAAAACTAAAATCCTCTTCATCATTCAGTTTCTAAAAATGCGTCAAAAATATCAAAGCAACAAGGCCGTAAAAAAGGTTTACGTAACAGTTACTAATTTAAATGAGAGTCATGTAACAAGATACAGCTTTCTGTTCTTAATTCTTAACCTAATCTTCAGTCAACGTCTTTAACCTCAAAACAATCAACGTAACTTCAAAAACATCAAAAGCAGGATGTACCAACAAAACTGTAATTAGGCTGAATACAATTTATTTTCATTCTATTCTTATGTGCCACTGTAGCATCAGCACCTACGTTTCTATTATCCATGCAAGGGTATAAATAATTAGCTTTAAAGCACATTACCTACAAATGCCTTTTCTTTGCCACTTTTGGCTATATCTTTCATAAAATAGAGCTGCTGTTGCAAAGGTGAAACCAAGTACTAGAAAACCAAAAACAGCGATGAAGTCTTTAAGCATGATAGTTTTTGCGTTCTCTGTGGAACTAACAAGAGGTTTTCTTTTTAAACTGAGTTTGAATAGTTGACCTTGCAGTAATTTTTGGTAAACACCTGATTCGTAAATACGAAAAATAATATTGTCGAAGTTTTTGATGCAACAGAAGTCCTTTCGAAAAAGAATCGCTATGGGTGTCGTTTTAAGACTATCTTTTGACACAACAATTTCGTCTCCCATTCCAAACTCGTGAACGAGTAACTCCAAAAATAATTCTGCATCCATGTACGCATAACCAGACATCGTTTTTTCGATCATATCTGCTTCAGTTGTCACTGCATCTTCAGGTTGTATGCGTAGGTTATTACCCAAGTCCTTCAAAATTCCCATTCTAGCTGCTTTTAATTCTCGATGGATATAATTGCCTTTACCGGTAATAACTTTTACTTCATGAGTTCGACTGGCCTCGGCCAATGATTCGATAATTTTAATTTGATATTCCGTGATAGGCGTCATTAGAAACGACAATAAGAGGCCAGTGAAACAGAATAACAACACGCGGATGGGAAAAGAACTCAAAATGAAAAATATTCTGGAAACGCCTGTATGAAGGAATTTACCGAAACCACAGCTACCTATAAGAATTTCTCTCATCGAAAAAGTATTTTTCCAGAATTTGCCGTCTTTTTCTCGTCGGCGTGTACGAGAATATTCGAGAAAGGAAAAAAAAGAAAAGTAACAAGCATATTATGAAAATAGCACAGACAAAGGGTTGAAAAGGGTGAAAAAAGAAGAGAACAGGCGAAACAGTCCCGACCTTTTTAATGATAAATGAGTCATAATCCATGTAATGTGGAAACGCGTAGTCAGCAACGTATGTTGTTGGATACTTCAAAGCTATTCCGTCGATCGCAAAATCTGCTTTGTTTTTCTGAAGCATTCCAACCATGCCACTCCAATCACCGTTCTCCTTTAAAGCACCCCATTGGTTGTCTAGTGGACTGACTAATTCGTACGTGAAGTTCGAGTGTTTCGATAAAATTTGAAGAAGTTCAAAATCAACTCCGCTGACACCCTCGTACCTGTTACTGCCTAAATTTCGGATGACAAAATAGCCTGTCGCGTTAACGGTTGCTACTGTATAATGCCTTGCACCAGAAATATAATGCGCCTAGTTTATCAACTAACGCTAATATTTACTTAGAGATAATTGCGTATGAAATTAACTTGGTTTTACTTACTCATATATCTATAAAGTTCACGGTTTTAGATAAAATGTTCAACAGCTTGAAACCTATTCCGTCATTACGGCCAGCGTATGTCACTCCGTGATCCAAAGCCAGTCAGATTGACGGTTGCTATGCTAAAATATAGGTTGTCACAACAAGCGATCATCTATTTTTCACAAACGTGCTTGTAAGGTTTGAAATTAGGTAAAGAACGCCATTTGTAAAAAGTAATCAATAGTCATAAATGGTCAATTATGATGAGTAAATATGTTATTTTTGTGAAAATCCTGAGTAATGTGGGTTTTAAAAATGTCTTTTTCTGAAGGAATATTTTTCGCGAAACTGCACGTTCATAATTTATTTTTAAAAATTTTCTCTTTAGCTCAATGTTTTGGGACGTTTTATCAGCATCCCGGAATTAGGATGTCAGCGTCTTGAATGTAGCCTATTTTTTTCTCCCCCCCCCGCCCCCCACGTCTTGATTCTGTCTCTATTTTGTCCTATGAAAAGTCACAATGTATGTGGAAGGGGCATTTATGGTTAATTTGTATGCATTATTTTAAGAAAAAATAACGCGGTTTATACGAACACATTTATTTTATTTGACGACTTAATTCTTAATTTTTACTCTTTTTAGGGTGGGGGCCGTTACACGGATTTTCTCAGAATTTTAATTTAAGTGTAAAAGCAGAGTGCGTTCTCTCGTGGTGAGCATGATTTGATGGAATTCTATGGTAGAAATCTCGCAGTTTTTTATTAATGAAACGAATATCTGCCTCCTTAAAATTTTCTATTCAGCACATATGGATGGCACTGGATGGATTTTGGATATATTACCTTACATTGTATTCTAACGTCTTTAATGTTGCCTTAAACGTCATTGGAACATTTTTGCTCTAGGAGTCAGGATTTTCAACACTAAGTGCCATAAAAACAAAACAGCGTTGTGGTCTAGAGGTGGAAAGTGATCTCCCTTGTGCGTTATCCAACATCAAACCAAACACCACACGTACATGACACAATCAAGGCAAAACAGTGTCAATCTTCGTACTGATATTTAGTGACTTAATTGTTGATCATCTGTTTTTTTTGTTTTTTCTCACCGATTGCTTTATTTGGAATTTGGTCTTTTTTGTGGAATGTCTGGAGTACTTTATTAATTTTGTGGAATATCATAAACTGGTATAAAGGTAATGGTCGTTAAAAATAAGAAATTATAATTATTATAGAAGCTTACGGTGGTGGTGGTGGGGGGGGCTTACCATATCTCAAAAAGGGGGCACCAACTGGAAAATGTTTAGAAATACTACAGCAGATCAAGGCCTAGCACAAACTATTGATTAAAATGAAATCGTTTCCATGTTCTATAAGTTGAAAGCCAGAAAAAAGAAAATATAGACTCGGTATTTATACAGCTTACAGTACTTATAAAATGACTCGTATCATGTAAATAACATAAGTACATATAAATTATGAAATTATATAAATATACATAAATTAAACATTAATGCATATTGATAATGTAATATTTTTTGTCATTATATCGGTAATAATAACCTGATTGAGCATTTTTTTATGTATGTGAGCATATCATTATGTTCCATTTAAAATAATGTGGTGGGTCGATTTTCTCGAAGGGGGCGGAAAAAGGTCATTGGCCTAGGGCGCCAAATTTGCTCGTGCCGGCCCTGCCGACTTTAGGATAGGAGGTCAAATTTCAGCTTCAGCGTTGGAGTGGAAGAAGAGACTCGAGAAAGGAACTTTGCTTTTTCGGATATTTTGTTTTTGTTACTTTCTTCCTGCCCGTAGGAAGTCGGTGGGTTTACAACTTTTAACGCAACAAGCAGCGTCTGTACATTTAGTAGACGTTTCAAGCATAATTGCGCTGTCCATTCATTTTATTATTGAAACAATTTTTGTTTATGCAATTTTTTTCGGTAATAAAAATCTAATGGGGGTTATAACCCATATCAACCCACCCTGCGTACGCCAGTGGATGAACCAGTTGTTGAACTAAATGACAAAAAGAACAGTTGGGCACTTCGATTAACCTGAGTTCGAGTAGTCGGAGTTCCGCTATATATTTAATCAGTGGCGTCGAAAATGGGGCTGAAGCTCCTCCATTAGGTCAGCAAAGTACATTGTTCGGTTTAAGGACATATCACGTGACTTGTTAAAAACTACTTGAGCCCCCATAATGTTTGAACTGCTACAGCCCTGTTTCCAATTTAGATTCCTCGAATGCGGCCTCCTTTGGATGGAACAAAATACAGGTCTCCAGCACGAACAGATTTCTCACCCTTGTCCTCGCAGAATAAATAGTTATGGAGAGGATTTTTGAAATTTTGCTTTTTCGAAAATGTTTGGGTTTATCCGGAATATATAAGAAGATTCTGTCTGGATGATTTATAAACGATAAGAGTGACCAAAATTTAATTGCGTTCCCAGCATATAAATATTGTTTTGGAACTTCGAAGGAGTAATTTTCATTTTTTGGAGCGAAAGTTTGCTTAATTTTTGTGGGTATTTTATTTCTTGCAATATACACGCTAATTTTGGAATATAATATGGAAGAATGCCTACATAGTTCATAAAACTCTTTCTTCGACGCAAATGGTGTTGCAGTAAGTGGATTTAAAAACATGAGCCGATCAGAAATGATATCGTCGCAATACATAATGATAGATTTTAAAATTATGATGGAACATGAGAAGCTGCTGAACGGATGCACAAATTTGGAGAATATGGTAAGCATAAGCACAAGATTAAAGTGCTAAATTAGATGGAATACAAATATAAAAATATATACGATCAAATAAACACAATAAATGAAAAAATAAGTTAAATAAAAAAAAATAATTTTCGCCATTTTCAGAATTATATTGAGAACTGTTTTAAATCCATTCCTGTGGACTAAAGGTTTGAAGACATTTTTATATACAAAAAAATTCAACGTTTCACACAGGTTCCTATTTTACGAAAAGCTGAAAGTTCAGCAAAGCATGACCTTTACTGCTCTTGCGCCGTAAAAGAATTCTACATGAGATTCTGGTTGATAGAGTATTAAAAAAAAGTCGAAAAGCCCGAATGTCAAATATTCTATTTTGTTTTCCGAGATGACAATCAGAACTTTGAAGCTGTGGATTCTTTAGTGTAGTAACCCAGTTCGCCTCTAGAGATATAACTTACGTTCTTGGGAGTTTCCGTTCACAAGATGAGAAACGAGCCCTTGTTAGTGTTCAACGAGCTACGCATTTCTCTATTGTGAATAGGATACATTAATTAATGCAAACTACACTCATTACTTTGTCCACCCCCTTTTCACTTTACCCGTTCCGATTTCTCTCAATGTTTTGCAGCCAATACGAATTTGAAATAGTTAAGAAATAAAAAATTGTGAATATAATCCTTTTAGGGTTATTTAAAATTTATCAAACCCTGCGGGGTTACAATCCTAAAGCTTCCGCCCAGCGCGACATAATTCAGGGTTAGACTCTTAAAAGTGCTAAAAAAAACGCTAAGTCCTCATCGTAAGCGCACTCTTCACTGGGGTTACTTCTATAGGCCAGGATTTCTCAAACTGAGGACTACGACCCCCTGTGGAGCGCGGACAGATTTTGATAGGGCGGGAAACACCTTTTAAATATGAATATCTACAGAAACATATTTTCAAAATGGAGAATGGACTTTAAAAGAAATTGCTGTTTAATTGGAATCCAAGCACGTATCCAGTATTTTTTTTTATTTCAGGGGTGTGGTCCCGGGTCCATCCAATGGATGGATTTTGTTAGAGCTAGATGCGGCGCGAAAGATTGAAGGTCCTAAAAAGTGGGCCACGGATTCGAAAGATTGGGAATCACTTCCCATAGGTCATAAGAGATTCGGATTCCACGGGAAAATATGTATCGGCGCAGCTTGGCCCTTTCTATCCCCGCGCCATAAAACTCGTAATAAACTAATTTATGTTTATTACGACGTTTAATTAATTAATTGTTATAAGTGCAAATTTTACAACCACGGATTCATAGGAATATCTGATTATAATTAAAACCATTTGGTGAAACTTTTATGACGGAAATCAATGTAATTTTGATCACGTCACTGTAATTAACAAATGGCCTTGCGGTGGCGC
>QLNU02007006.1:19242-36583 GCA_006491805.2 Dysdera silvatica | reverse complement strand
GAGTGTAGAGTTTACCATGTACTTCAGAACAGTTATTGAAGTAGAGTGAAATTTTATGGACCTTAGCGAAATTGTTTAAGCGTCCATAAATACTGAAAATTCTCGGAAAATTTAATTAAAAAGGCAAGCTAAACAAATAATAGGAGAGACTAAAAACTTAAAACTGTGACTGTTCTGCCAATATTGAAAGGCGATGCAAGATTTTTTAACTATAATGAAATTGCGCATTTTTGGGATACAAACTTTCGTATATCGCCAGTAAAATATATGATAGCACTTACTTCAGTAAATGTTAGTAAAAGTGTTACTTTTAATATAAATTAGTAATACCATATTATGCTCTCTGATATATGCGTTCACTTATATATCGTTTTCTCAAATATATATAAATATTTTTTTTTTATCAGAATAAGTTTTAATAGGTACTCTGTGAAATTGAAAACACATAGAAATGACGTTAAACTTGGTTGCAAATTTGTATACAAGGCATCAAAGGATATTTTTTAATTTGATTTAAATATCATAGCAAATCTACACTAATAAGCGTGTTTATCTAATTCGACAACGAGACTTACCTATATCTATGGCCACTCCATTAACCGTTAGACGATCAGTAATAGATATCGATGGTCTATGCTTCCCTTAAATGATTTACAATAGATTTTCTGAAATAGAGCGGTATGCTGGGCTTCCATTGCACTACATACCACTTATCCCCGTTACACATGCGATGGTGATTGGACTGGTATCATTCTCTGGTAACCTTCAATGCAGAATGGTGTAACAGGTTTTGGCAAATAATCCCACTTTTGCTTAAAATCCGACGATGACCGTATATATATATATATTAGTTGAATATGTCAAACAGTACACTGATAAAACATAGAGCATTATGGTCAACGAGCTGTGCTAGCTATGCCAATTTGGAACTCGTTAAAGGGAATATGCAGCTGAGCGATATAGTGATGAAATTTCAAAAGCTGAAGAAACCTTCTTCATAGCTGATATAGGTAACACCATATATCTGCAAGATAATTAAATAACACCCAATAAATATTTCACTGGAACGTTTGCGAAATACTAATAAGTAAACATTAAAAGCTAAGGCCTTTAAACTTACTCTTAAAAGAAAACGGTTAGCCAACCATGGAATATCGTTTACAGCAGCGGTTGTAAACCGGTTGTCTACGGACCATTAATACTCCGCGAAAAAATTTTGGTGGTCCGCAGAAAAAGCTGGACATTATGTGCATTTTAATGATTTATTAATAATAAAACAAAAATAATATTCTAAGAAATTCTCATATTCTGAATGCAATTTCCACCTTTATATTGCACTAAATTCACGAAATGTGGTCTGCGGGATTTAAAATTATGGATTTAGTGGTCCGTGAGGTCCGAAAGGTTGTCGACCGCTGATTTACAGGATTAGACAGGATCAAGGCAGATAACAGAAGCTGCCTTTCAACTGGTTAAGCAAGCAGTATCCTAATATTATACTACATTTGTACGATTTAATGGCGTGATGTGCAGTAAAGTACATTGATATGAAGAGGAATCATTCCGTATTTATATGGCCACGTAAGCTATGTTTTCTTACATAATGAATATTTCATTTTACTGTGCAAATTTTATTTTGTTCTATATACCAGCAAACCAGTTTTTGTATAAGTTTCTAGCACACATTTTTCCCTTTTTGAAGTTAAACAATTCTCACTATGGGTGATGATGTGGTAACATTAGATGATAAATTACTGGAAAATAAAATAATGATTTGTGATGATGGGAAGGAGTACTTGACAAGTTCTCTTTCCCATCATGTTGATCATCATGTAGATTATGTAGATTTGATCCCCATCAAATGACGAGAACTCACTCTTTCCTCTGCGAGTAATTTATCGTCTAATACCTCTTGTATGTTGCAATTGTAATTCCACATATTGTGCATAACTTAGTATTACTTCAAGTACATATATAGCATTAGTACAGTAAAACCCTCTAAACGGACACTCCTCAGATAAGGTCACCTCTCTTTTACGGTCAAATAAAAATTTCCCAGGCAGAAACTTATTGACAATAATATATTTCAAATAATTGCTTTGCGGCCACCTTCAGATATGGACGCGAACACCGTTTTCACAATTCCTTCCAGTAGACTACAACCCCTGTATGGACAAAATACCTTTGAACTTCGGCCGTTATGGCGTTTCTCGCAACAGGAAGCTAAGGATAGACACGATACTAAAGATAATTTTTTCTCCCATTAATAAAGAGTGACAATTGACTCGGATTAACAGATTCGAATGACCAATGCTTAATAAAAACTTTGGTGTAATGTAAATCATATAGCGATACACTTCGCGAAACTAATAAACAATTATCAATACAACATTACCGTGGTTCCAATTTATTACTACCGTTTACTCGACTATCACACAGGTTCTGTGAGCCCAACGACGGAAAATGGGTGAATTTAATCTCGCAATTAAAAATACATTTCATTGGCGAAGGCCTGGTGAGTAAAATCCACCAAACAACTATTGATCGATTTTTTTCCAAGGTAAATACATTTTAATATTTAAAGTTTTGTTGTAAATTTCTTCGTTACATTTAGCAAATGCATATGTTCGTTGTCTTAAACGTATGTGCTCAGAAATACATATATAAGTTCCGAAAAAAAGCATTTAAATGATTAAAATATAATATTTTAATTACTTCAGAAGAATTACTCTTTTACGGTCACCTAACTTTTACGGACAAATTTTTCTTTCCGGCAGGTGTCCGCTAATCAGTGGTTTCAGTGTATTTCAAATATACGTGACCGTGTTATTTTTCCAATTGTGGATGGATGGATGGATAGAATTTTATTACATCAAGCAATTGTAAATTTATGCAATTTCTATAGTAAACAAAATTCGATTAAGGTAAGCAAATATAGTACTTTCAAGAAAGAAATTCAATAATAAATAGATTTAATTTAGTTGTTACTTCGTCTACATATAAAAAGACTCCCTTTTTTGCTCTCGTCATATAAAATTTAACTTCATTATCGAAGAGCAATTAATTTGATTAAGATTTTCAAACTCTTGTTCTTCAGCCTTACGCAAATAGAAAGATCAACTGAAATTTCAAGAAAAGGTTTAAAAAATTTAATTTTGTAATTAAATTTTCTTGAATTCCAGTTTCTTCCTTTCAATTACGTTTGTCACTCTGCTAACAGCAAATAATCCCAATAGCGCACTCACATTGCAACTTCTTAAATTACTGCACTTACCACGTTAAATAGCTTGCAAATCAATCTGAATGGATTTTCCATTGTCACCTAGATGTTAGTTTAGGTGATTAATAGTATGTGTTTATTGCATGCGAATTGTTATTCAGAAATAAAATGTTGAATTGATCTACAAACCTAGACTTCGTGATATATTAGCATGACAATCAAGTCATTTCGGTATTCCTTACGTTGTGGGCATACTTTACAACTTGGACTAATAATAAAATTGTCATAATTATTTGACGATTGTGCATTTATGAAGATATTGTATTTGTGCAACATTCTGAAAGCAGCTTTGTGCATTGTGTTGCAAATATAAATAGTTCCCGTCTGGTAGTTCGTCTTGCAGATGGTTTTCATTAATTCATCAATTTCATTTTGTGGGGGAAAATGATGATGACTGATAAATACAAATTTCGAAATATTCATTGAAGGCTTAGAAAAATTGTCTATCCTATTATTAGAAATAAACATGTAAAATATTTCAGCCGAATTTTTTAAAATACACAAAGTAAAGAGGAATGTTTTAAGGTTACTTGGATAGACGCATGGATACATGAATAGTTACATGTAGGTCCTTGTGGGATGGCAGATGTCAGGTGTGGACTGGGTACTCTTAAACGGCGCATGCCTTGGATTATTATCGGAGGGCTTAAATTCTACAGCCCATGAGGGCCCAACGGTTTGGGGGGGGGCAGCCGGCTAACCGGCCCCCCAAACCGTTGCGCCCTCATGGGCTGTGCATTCATTGTTTGTTGCAGTGCCAGATAAACGTGTATACCTGACGAGGGATGGCCAAAGCCCGTTCGAAACTCGTTGAAATTTGTTTAATAAAATTTCAACTGCGTTTAGAAAACGTTATTTTGCTATTTGTTATTTAATCTTGTTTGATCCCATATCGAATAATTTTCAATATATGAAGAGGGGGGGGGAAACAATACCACATAGTGTGCTCTGGAGAATATGTTCAAAAAATAGAGAGTCAAAAAAAGTAGAAATATGAATATTGATTGCAAGAATATTTTAAATACTTTCTGGTATCACAAATATAATATCTTTCTATTTCAACAGCAATTTAATACGTATACCAGTACTTAAGTTTTTAGAATCTGGCAACACAAAAGACCACAGCTTTCATTGTTGATGATTTTTTAAAATTTCAAATTTCCTATGAACATTGGGTATTACAGGACCAGAATTGCCATAAAATTCTTTTTACGGCGTTGTTTTGAAGTTAATGAGGTAATGAAAGATATTAATTTGAGTTGAAGAGATTTTCGAGCTACGATTTTTTTATAATATTCGACAAGGTTTGACACAGCAATGTTTGTCGATCGTATGAATTCGACTTTTGGTAATGAAGCACCATCTAAAGCAACAATTTACAACCACTTTAAATAATTCCATTTTGGACGTAGAAGTCTCAGTGATGAGTTTCCTGAAGGTCGACCAAAACTGCTGTGACACTAAAAAACACTGACAATGTGCGACCGTTAATCACTTTTGATCGTCGTGTCACCTATGATGGAATTGAGGCATCTTTGAGCATTTCAGGGACCCGAATGCATTCAATTTTACATGATCATTTAAACGTCAAGAAGGTAAGTGGCCGTTGGATACCATACAATTTAAATCAAACTCAAAAGGATGCTCGTGTCAAATGCTGCAAAGAAAAATTGAAAAGATGCAGCTGTGGTGCCTCAAAACATATCTTTAATACTGTAACAGGTAATGAAACCTAGATTTCTTCCTATGCACTCCAAACAAAACAACAATCTAGTGTTTGGGTGTTCCTAAGTGAACTGAATCCTACAAAAGTTGTTAGTGCCGAAGTGCTTCAAAGGAATGATTGCCTCGTGTTTTGGTAAATTCAGCCATGTTGCAACCGTTGCATTGGAGGATCGTAGAACAGTAAATGCTGATTAATATACGACAATTTGCTTGCCAGAAATAGTTGCTGAAATCAGAGAAAATAACTCGAAATGTTGCATCGTTCTTTATCTTTATGACAATGAAATCTCACATACTGCATTTCAAACTATCAATTATTTGAAGCATGAAAACATTGATTCATGAGTCATTGCCCTTATTCACCTGACTTAGTACCCAATGATTCCTTTTTGTTCCCAACGATTAAAAATAAAATTCGTGGTCAAGGATTTAACAGCCCAGAAAAAGCAGTTGAAGCTAAAAATCACATGTTTCTATTGTACCAATTTACGAATTTCATAACTATTTCGAAATTTGGTTTATTCGAATATCAAAAGGTGTATTAATAGTAAAGAAGAATATTTTAAAAAGCAATAAAATGAGTTTTCGATATGGAAATATTTTGTATATTATTTTCTAAAAACTTAAATACTGGAATAAAACATGCAATTTTGTGTATGTCGAGCATTCTTGCACTGCAGTTAATAATAAATGTATTTGCATTAAAGCGCAGAGAATGTGATTTATAAGTAGTTAAAAAATATTTAATTGCATAGTTATTCATTTTAGGTGCATGTTTGTTCATTTAAGTGCGTATACATGCATATTTTGAGGCGTTTTAGTGGATATTTGCATACATATTTAGAGATGTTTTAGTGGATATTTGCATACATACTTTGCTGTACAATAATTTTTGCCACCCACGTATTAATTACAGCTCAAACTAGAGCTTATGTAATTTTGGAGAAAAAGAGACGCTTTCCCCATCCTGGATTACGTAACGGAGGGACCCTGGTTCGAATCCAGGATGGGGAAAGCGTCTCTTTTTCTCCAAAATTAATAAGCTCTAGTTTGAGCTGTAATTAATACGTGGGTGGCAAAAATTATTGTATAATAAATTCCCCCACGAAAACTCACAAAAATCTCAAAAATTTCATTTTGTTTTCGATTTCTACGATTTTGTGACATTTTGGTTATCATAATTTTATTTATATTTTTGGGAACTATATTTTATGATATTTTTGGTTATTAAATTTTATGTAATTTTTTGGTCACTGCATTTTATGTCATTGTTTGGTTACTAGATTTTATGTCATTATTTGGTTACTACATTTTGTCATTGTTTATTGCTTGCTACATTTTATGTTACTTTTGATTACTGTGCTTTTATGTCACTCTTATTCACTGTGCTTTTTACATCAAACTTGATTAAAACGTCTTATGTCAGTTTTGATAACTACACTTTTATATAAGTCTTGGTTACTATGCTTTTATATCAATCTTGGTTACCAGAGGCATAGCCATTTTATAAATACAACAAATAAAATATGCAATTTATTCTAAGTTATTTTCTTTCTAAATGTTTTGAAAACTACGATTCAAAAAGAAAAATTTCGAAATGTGGATTGAAAAATTTCTTTTACGAAGAAAGAATGTTTTTGATTCAGCTTTATCGAATAAATGCGTTTTTTTACTTTGCAAGCAATTTGCGATAACGACATCTAAAAATTTCATCGAATTTTTAAAGCGAAAAGATTTAACCTTTAAAATAATCTTAAACTTTGACCATAGCGAGATTGCTGGAACATTTTAAAACTCGTTAAAAATTGATGTCTAATTTCTTTTATGTTATTAACCTCTAAAATTATTTATCTTTAAATTGTTTTTCAGGAAATCGAAGCTGTTTTAATAATTTTTACAGGATCTTCATTTACGTTTAGAATATAATCTATAAAATGATGGGTCTGTTACCCACCAATAACAGATACGTATATATAGAAGAAATTAAACTACAATCCAACTGAAGTCAGGGGACTAGAAAAATCTTCTTCAAATTTTCATTTCATCTGTTTTGCTTTTGCGAATTATTACTTTCATTTGGAGAGTCTGATGGTCGCTTTCAATAGAAGTAATCCAATTACAGATATTAATTCCAGAAAGTAATATTTTCTGTCGATGCCTTGACTCCAAGTAAAGCCCATTGTCGACATTGGACTTAAAAGAGCC
Organism: Dysdera silvatica; assembly: GCA_006491805.2. NCBI lineage: Eukaryota > Metazoa > Arthropoda > Arachnida > Araneae > Dysderidae > Dysdera > Dysdera silvatica. Next base: position 29,373 of record QLNU02007006.1, on the reverse strand, counting down.
CCAATAGGTCAAGATTATTGATGATAATAACAATCATTGAAGTCTGTAAAATAATCCGCTGTCGGGAATAAATCATCACATAGTCTTGTTAAGATATCATCTTTTACACTAATGTAAGCGGATAGGAATGCAAATATGGCGTCAATCAATCATCCCGGCATTGGAACTCGAGAAGGAAGCCCATTTCGCTAAAGTAGAAATGAAATAAGTGTAAGTAAAGACGATGAGAATTGTGATTGATGAGACAACAGAGTTGTGTGTCAAGCATTGGCTGTATCATTGAAAAACATTAAAATGCTGTACTGTGTTGCAGCAGTTACGTCTACAAACTTTTTAAATATTTGCTTTTATGAGTACTGCAAATTAAGTACCAGCAGAAATCTCAGAGGGACTTTAAATAAACCAATTTTAAGCGCGCTGCGTTTCTCCTTAAATTGGTTTAGCGCGCGCCCTTCAATAGACATAAAACTTAAGTGGATTAGTATTTATTGAAGTAGTGTCCTCTTTTCCCCTGAGGTTGACGGAAATGAAAGAATTTCTAAATTCGACATATTTGTTTGGAAATATTTTCTGACGAAGTTTGGACTTTCCGAGTGAAATCAAAGTTTCAGTGAATTGTGTGGTAATAATAAAGTTAGAGTAAATCACAATTTTCATCCAAACCTTCACAGAAATCAATATCGCACAATATAAATTACTGGCATGCTAACAGATTTCATTCAATAAATTTTCATTCAAAAGATTGAAAATGATGGGGAAACGGTCTAATTTCTACACAGTAAAATTTCGCTTGTCGTGCATTGTTTTGTTTCATAGTATATTTCCTAATTAATATTATTTTAAATTATATTAAACGCGACTTATCACAGTGTGAACGTTGTCAATTACATTTCTAACTTTTGAATATATTGCTAAATTTAAAATACAACAATCATTTCACCGATTGTTACGGTATGAAAGAATTTTCCTAGTCACAATTACATACCGCTTGGAATTTATAATCAGCCAGAATTTTATTTCTTGGAAGAGCATAGTGACTCACAGGGGCAGGGACAAAATTTAGGAGCCCTGAATTATTTTAGCATATTTCCCCCCTAACCCATTTTATTTAATAAACTATAAGGTTTGTTATATCATTAAAGTTCCCCGACGGGCCCGTAAAAATTTGCCCTCTTTGGTATTCCGGCCCGGACCCTATTTACTTATTTCGAAATGTAAAAAACTTTTAAAATAAGTATTTTGTCTCGCACCAAAATATACTTATGTTTGTAATACTGTTCGATAAGCTAAAGGAAATGAAAAAATTTTCTTTAAATTAGGAATTTTTACTCACTAGTAATTCAAAATAATTGAGAAGGCAACAAATTAAAACAGTTGAATAATAGCTTTAATCGTTTGAAGCTGTTTCAATAGCCATGGGCTGTTTTTGTCACAACGGCAACTGATACAACACAACGTGTAATATCAAACCATATTACAAATGGCACACAGTGGGACCAAATACACTAATTGCTGGCAAAAACCTCAAAAAACAATTAACAATATGCGGCAAAAACCATTTAGGATTGAGAGTCGAATAGGGTACGCGTAATGTATGACATAGGGAGGGGGCGGGGAATGAACAACACCCCTACAAAAGTGGTGTAAACTCGTCTGTTCTAGCACGATTTCACATCATGCCTGAAAAGAAGCGAAAATGAGAGTGGTGGGTTTTTTTGAAGTACTATTGATATTCAACTACCTTTCGTACTTATTGATATTCAACTACTTTTAACATGGCGCCCTTACCCATAGGTCAGTACTTCATTTTTTAATTTTGTTTGTTATACTGTGATAAATAGTATTTTATAAAATTAATTTAATATTGACGTATTAAATAAAAATTTTTTTTTAAATTTCAATATTTGTTTGGGAAAATTTAGTTTATATTAGATCATATGTCCGTAATTTTAATATATATGTTTCTTTATAAGTTGATGTGGCTGAAACATAAATAAAACCTTGCTCATGTCTGCCCCATTTGGAAATATTCCATTTTATACAGGGTGTCCATAATTTAGGTCTTCCTATTTAGAGCCAATCTGTAGCTTGATCTAGGAACGCAAATGTCTCCTTTAGCTAGACTATGTGCAAGCGATTTTATGAAGAAAGATTATACAGAGTGGTTATAAAATAAGTTATCCGGTCTTGATAAAATTTCGTTAAGAGCCAAAAGTTCAATAATTTGATCGCTCATAACTTCCGTTAGAATTGGATTATTTTTAGAATTGTCAAACTCCCTGGCGCCAGCGCCCAGTTTTTAAGGACGCTCATAATTTTTATATCGCAAAATCAAGTACGCTTGACTTGATAAGGACTAGAGTTGGTTTTGTTCAAATATATTGAGGAATTCAAACGTTATTATTTTTTTTCAATTTCTCGGTGCAATGGCCCCACCGTGCGGCGGTTATAGGTATAGTGACAATGATCAGTAAAAATAAATCAAACATATGGGCTAGGGGAAACGTCGTCTCTGGTAGTGGAACTTAGAAACGTTATAGAAAGTTAAAAGAAACGTCTCTGGTATTAAAACGTGAGTTTGGAAAGAAACGTCTCTGGTATTAAAACGTGAGTTTGAAAAGAAACGTCTCTGGTATTAAAACGTGAGTTTGGAAAGAAACGTCTCTGTTATTAAAACGTGAGTTTGGAAAGAAACGTCTCTGTTATTAAAACGTGAGTTTGGAAAGAAGCGTCTCTGGTATTAAAATGTGAGTTTGGAAAGAAACGTCTCTGGTATAAAATCTGAGTTTGGAAAGAAACGTCTCTGGTATTAAAACGTGAGTTTGGAAAGAAACGTCCCTGGTAGTAAACGTGAGTTTGGAAAAGAAACGTCTCTGGTATTAAAACGTGAGTTTGAAAGAAACGTCTCTGGTATTAAACGTGAGTTTGAAAGAAACGTCTCTGGTATTAAACGTGAGTTTGAAAGAAACGTTCTGGTATTAAAACGTGAGTTTGGGAAAGAAACATCTCTGGTATTAAAACGTGAGTTTGGAAAGAAACGTCTCTGGTTTTAAAACGTGAGTTTGGAAAGAAACGTCTCTGGTATTAAAACGTGAGTTTGGAAAGAAACGTCTCTGGTATTAAAACGTGAGTTTGGAAAGAAACGTCTCTGGTTTTAAAACGTGAGTTTGGAAAGAAACGTCTCTGGTATTAAAACGTGAGTTTGGAAAGAAACGTCCCTGGTAGTATAAAATTATTCTGAATGGGATGAACTACACCGTGAGTCAGTAGAAACATTGGATGAAGAATAATTCTTTGAAGTGGGGAGAAAGTTCTTCCAAAAGGGGGAAATGAAATTAGACGGCAACTGATTGTTAACGGCCATATCTGTGTTGGCTATTGTATGGATGGCCTCAAAACATTGAGGTCCAGTGGAGAGGAAATATTTTCTATCCACTGGATTACACGTTGTATCAGTTGCCGTTAAGATGAAAATAGCTCAGAGCTATTGAGACAGCTGTAAACAATTAATTCATCTGTATTAATTCGTTGCCTTCTCAATTATTTCTTGGTATGCAGCGTCATCGTCAAATTATATCACTAGTAGTTTATTCAGTTTGAGCTTAAATCGATGAATGTATGGGTATATCTAATATAAACTTTATCTCGAATAATATCTTTTGCCTGATTTAACAACATCTTCGCCTTACGTTGATGATATATACATTCTGTTTATTAAGAATTATCAAAGTTTCAAGAACTCCTAGAGAGAAATTCTAAATATATTAAAATAAAACAAATAATATCAAATATAATATAATGAAAATTATATTGTCCGAAATTAAAATTGCTAACACCTTTTAATAATATTTGGTTATACTGACCAATACAATTTTATTCTGCGTCTCATCATTAAATCATTCAAAACAGCCAATATCAGACATTTATATCTAATTATTGAGTATCGTTATTAAGATATTTAAAAAATGCCATATCGGACTTTTATATCTACATATTGAGCATCATTATTAAAACATTTATATCATCCGATATCAGATTTTTTTATTTAAACATTGAGTATCATTACTAAAGCATTTAAAAAATCCAATAATCAGACTTTTATATCTAAATATTGACTTTTAAAATTATTCAGATATTCGCGAAAATGTTATTTTTGCAATCTTTATTGTTTGTATCAAATTTTTACTTGTCGCGGAGTAAAAAGTTTTCTACCGGCGATGTGCATTATTTTTTTTTTATTTTTAATTCCATTTTTTTTTGAAAATCCAGTGGATCACACTTTAGAAAACACTACTCAAAATGTATGGATTACATCTTGTCGCAAATTTCAATGAACTTCAAATATTCATGTATATTTGTGAGAGTTCATATTTCCAAAGAAAATATATTCTTTTTTTGAAAACAGGTTTCTTTTACAAATCGAAATCGGAAACACATAATAGAAACCACAAAAAAATAAAAAATAAAAAAAGATCAGAGACTTGGATTTGATTTGACCGCCTAAGGTTCTTTGACTAAAGCTGAGTCCCTACGATCACACTGACCGGGAATTTGTGGCAGCCATCGCTTTTCGTTTTCGTATTTCCGTTCACATTTCGATTTCTTTCAAAAGGGCAAAAGCCGTCCAAAGATATTTGATAAAAAAAATATTTTTTTTATTTTTAATATCTAAAGAGAAGAGAATGTTTGAAATATTTTATGTTTTAAAGATACATATATAAACTTAAAATTCAACAGTCTTTTATTTTTATTTATGAACTTTAGATTACTTTCTGTTTTTGCTTACGCTTAGTTTATTCCTGAAAGGGTGAGGATAAAGCATTTTATTAGTCCTACCAAGAAAAGTAATAAAGCTGTAAAAGTTAAGAATCTAATCGCGCTTGCCGTACTGAATTTGTTTTGTTTGGAAAGAATTTGTTGCACAATTTTTCATTGCGAATTTTACATGAAAAGAAATTGATTCCATTTAGCTCTGTAGTCGTAAGTTTCGTAATCCAAAATTCAAGGGAGCATGGACTTTAGCAGATAACATTTTACCCATAGTTAACTAAGCTGATGCATAAATAAATAAATAACCATTGTATATTATAATTTATAATATATAATGTACTAATATACACAAAACCTGGACGGATTTGTATATGTATTGCATGTATCTATCAGAAATAGAATTCCCTAAAATTCTAGTTCCTGGTCGATTATACCATTTCCTTCTAGTTCAGTTAAAGAGATTATTTGGCCGACATATTTTCTAAATTTCCAATTCTGATGATTACCACATCAAAACAATAAAAAATATTAATGAATTGTCGAAGTTTATCACAGAAATACAAGGAAATCTAAAGTAATTTCATCGTGAAATAAACTACTAATTTTCTTTTCGAAATATCAAATTTTTTGTAAATTTCATTTTGACAATTTCTAGTTCTGTTGTAATCATTTTCACAATTGATAAAATATTTACAAGAATGATCTATCCTGGAAATTTCCTTGAAGTAGCATAATCTATTCATCGGGAAGATCACTCGGGGGCAAATCAATAGCCTTTCCACAGCATTCTTAGTATATTGCGGTTTATTCCTTAGCTCGAAAATATTCCATGTCCCACAGACCAAGCAAAGTCCATCTCTTTATTGGCCAAATCAGGAAGTTCAAGCATGTTTCTTATTGATGAATTTAGTTCACTTTGAGAAGTTTAAACTAGGACGGAACTTTATCAAACTCCTTTAAACAAAAGATTCTGAAAGGAACATTGTTCAAGTTTTGTAGAATAAGTGATTCTGTTCCATTATAAATTATTCCGTCTTTCAAAATCTGGGCTAGAATTATAAGTTTGGTTACGTAAGAACTTTTAAAATTATTAGCGGAATTTATAACTCCATTCAAACTGGAGAAATTTCCAGTGGGTATTGAAGCGCGCTTACCCCTTCCCATGTTGAATATTTTGTTTCATAATATACGCAATTTGCATAAATTTGGAAAGAGTTTTCTTTTCCTTATTATACTAAGTTTATGCGCTGTGTTTTGGCAAAACAGCAGGCCGTGAAATATTTAATCAACCGAATTAAATTGTTGAAGTTTGTAATTTTTGAGCTAATGTCATTTTCACAGCAGTATAACGATTTTCACGAAAGACGGATTTTCTACTTACTCAGTTGCATTTAAATTGCATTTCTTTATATATATACTATGTATGAGAGGATGGTTAAGAAATATGTAGAAATAAAAGTTTACGGAAATACATAACGGGTATTCATTAAACGTCGAATTCAATATAGCGCTGAAAGCTTGTAAGTCTAGTTCTGAAAGTTACGTAGAAATTTACTGAGGCGGTTTAAAAGCAAAAGCTGACCATTTTGTCTCATCGTATCGACAAGTTAAAGGTATATAAGAACATTTTTACACAAATTGATGGAACTCTAATTACATTTAGTTCATAAGAATATTGTTAGACAATTAATTGAACATTGATATTTAACTCTGTGCAAAATGTCTGCGCGCGCGCGTTCAAACACACACATAGTTAATTTCAATACAGAGTTGTACAGATTTGTACGTTAATAGATAAATAAATACACACACACACACACACATATATATATATATATATATATATGGCCTGCAAAAGGGTTGCTGGTATCTAACTGGAAGGAGACCCACACGCTGAACGTATGTGACGATGTGTGGAACCGGCCAGGCCAGTAACCTAGTGTCCTACCCCGCCTTCAAGTGGTGCAGGCTGAGCTTTCTATTTATGTGGCAAATTAATATTTGCTGCACGGATAGAAAGGCGGAAGGGGAGGGCTAATTCACCAACCCGTCTAGCCAGCGTGGTGAAATTATGGCTAATTCCTCCATTATGTTGACACACCAGAAACCATGGCCCCTAGTCTCCAGGTGCTGGAGTGCTCCTGATCAAGGCAGCGGTCAGTGTGGCATGAAAGCAGGGGGTGCTAAGAATCACTGGAATGGCCCAGGCTGCCGTTTGTTATTGACCTTGGCAACGTATAATGGACGATCCCTTGCTTCTGAAGCAAAACTTCAGGAATTGGAAGAGGAACTAGACAAGATCAAATGGGACATTGTAGGACTCAGTGAAGTTAGAAGAAAAGGTGAAGAGTTGGTGGAACTTAAAAGTGGACATTTGTTTTATTATAGAGGAACGGAAACTGGAAGAACAAGTGGTGTTGGCTTCTTAATCAACAAAAGAATTAAAGACTGTCTTCTGGAAGTTGAAAGTACATCAGATCGAGCAGCGAGGCTCGTTGTTCAACTAACCCAGCGATACCAACTTCAAATAGTACAGGTATATGCACCAACATCAAGCCATACCGACGAAGAGGTTGAAGAATTTTATGAAGAAATCAAAGAGTTACACACCAAAGGGAAACAACATATCAAGCTCATCATGGGGGATTTCAATGCAAGAATTGGACAACAGGAACAAGGAGAGACATCGGTTGGTAAATACGGATATGGGGAAAGGAATGAACGTGGCGATCAACTCATCGAATTTGCAGAAGCTGAAAACCTTAGCATCATGAATTCATTTTTTAAGAAGAAACCGCAAAGAAAATGGACATGGAAACACCCAAATGGGGGAACTAGTGAAATTGACTATATCCTGGCAAACAAGAAATCAATTATTGAAGATTGCAGCGTACTGAACAGATTTAATACTGGAAGTGATCATCGAATGGTGAGATGTAAAGTGCACTTAAATACTAAATTAGAACGACAGAAGCTCATTAGGAAACAAGTAAGTAAGAGGGTGGATTTAAAGAAATTAAAAGAAAATACCGAGGCATTCAAGTTGGAATTAAAAAATCGCTTTTCTGCACTGGAAGGACTTATTGAAGAAATTGATATCTCAGAAGCAAATGAAAACATTGTTAAGACAATAGTTGAAACTGCTGGGGAAATTGGTGGTGTAACCTGTAAAAAGCACAATAGCAAATTATCTGAGAAGACGAAACAGCTCATGAAAAGGCGAAGAGATATGAAGGTGGACAATCAAAATACCAGTTCCAGGATTGAGTACATAGAACTTTGTAAAACTCTGCGCAAAAGCATGAAAGAAGACATAAGAAAATTCAACTGTGAGCTAGTAAGGAAAGCCATTGAAAATAACAAGAGCCTTAGGGTTGTTAAAGGAAGTTTATCTGTTGGGAAGAAACACATCATTGCATTAAAAGGAGAGGATGGCACCGTAACAAGAAATAGGGAAGAAATACTTAGAAGAGTTGAAGAATTCTACAAAAATCTATACGAAAGTAACAGTGGATTAAACGAAGACATTGAAATAGTCGAAGGAACAGCTCCTAAAATCTTAAAAGAAGAAGTTTCATTTGCAATAAAAAGTATGAAGAAAGGAAGAGCCCCTGGTGATGATGGTATTACATTAGATATCCTAAAAGAAGCTGGAGAATATGTAGAAGACATACTTGCAAAATTCTTTACCAAATGTCTTAACAGCGGTAACATACCAAACCAATGGGATTCTGCAACAGTAATTCTTTTGCATAAAAAAGGTGATAAAGAGGATTTGAAAAATTACCGACCAATTAGCTTGTTACCTGCTATTTATAAAATCTTCACAAAAGTGCTAACACATCGCCTGCAGAAAAAATTAGATGCAGCTCAACCAAGAGAACAAGCTGGATTTCGAAGTGGATTCAGTACAGTGGACCATATTCAAGTATTAAGAGAATTAATTGAAAGAACACATGAATATGAACTTCCATTGTGTGTTGCATTTATTGACTATGAGAAGGCCTTTGACTCTATTAAAACATCAGCAGTCATCAACTCTTTAAGATCAACAGACATTGAGGATGTGTACATTGACATGGTGAAACGTGTGTATAAAAATGCAAGTGCAAAATTTCGGTTACATAAAGATACCAAAACTATCAAAATTGGTAAAGGTGTGAGGCAGGGAGATACCATTTCTCCAAAACTTTTTACTTCAGCTTTACAGATGATTTTTCAGCTGATAAATTGGAATAACAAGGGAATAAAAATAAATGGTGAATATTTAAATCATCTGCGGTTTGCTGATGACATTGTTATTTTTTCAACGAACCCATCAGAACTCCAAGACATGGTACAGGAGCTCTCAACTAGAAGTAAAGAAGTTGGACTCAAGATGAACCTACAAAAAACTAAGATCATGTTCAATAATTTTGTAGAGGAAACAAAAATACAAGTTGACAACATTGAGCTAGAAATTGCTGATTCATATATTTACCTTGGCCAGCTGATTTCAATGGATGGCAACATTATGAAAGAACTCAACAGACGTATTAAACTTGGCTGGAGTGCATTTGGAAGAAACAGTTTTATCCTGAAGGGGAAATTGCCTTTGTGTCTAAAAAGAAAGGTCTTCAACCAGTGTGTATTGCCAGTCCTCTCTTATGGATCAGAGACATGGAGTCTAACAGTTGGAGCAATACGAAAGTTACAGACAACGCAAAGGAGCATGGAGAGGTGCATGCTTGGAATAACTAGGAGAGATCGAAAAAGAAACACTTGGGTGAGAGAGCAAACTAGAGTAGAGGACATCATTGTTAAAGTAAAAGGGCTGAAATGGCGATGGGCTGGGCATATTGCAAGAAGAACTGATCAACGATGGACAACAGAAATTCTGAACTGGATTCCAAGAGACCACCGAAGACCTAGAAAACGTCCTCAAACTAGATGGGTGGATGAAATAAGAAAACAGGTTGGGGTGACGTGGAAACGAATGGCCCAGGATAGACTTGTGTGGAAAGCATTTGGAGAGACCTTCATCCAGCAGTGGATAGATAATGGTTGAATATGATGATGATGATGATGATATATATATATATATATATATATAATTGTAATTTGTTTAACAAGTCAACAATTGCGTTTTTATTGATATATACATAATCGCTTTTTTGAAGGATAAAAGATTTTTAAGGATATAAAAATACATATATATTTTGCCTAATTAGGATATAATTGCGTTTTTCTTAATATGTTTGAAACTATTGTAAAATCGACTCAGCAGTATGTAGGTAAAATGTATTAAATATAAATAACAAAGGAATTAAGAACTTTTTTTTATGTTTGGTTAAAATTTCAACGCGTTTCAGAATGAAGAAA
>QLNU02007006.1:5633-19142 GCA_006491805.2 Dysdera silvatica | reverse complement strand
AAATCATCGACTATAATGGGAATTGTTTGATTTTATTGAATAATAATAATCTGGATAAATATTACTAAAATTCCAATTTTCTCTCAGGTCCCAAACGAAATGAAAATATCGATCTTGCTTATATTAGATTGAATATAATCCCACTTAACAAATTACCTTTCTATTCGATTGGATGCGCATGTTCAAGCGTATTAATTTCGGTATCATTAATACTAGTATCAATTTATGTATCTACTTACAATCTAAGGGAGTGTCCTATATTTCACATATCCTTCTGTAATTCCTCCTTGAGAGATAAAAATTATATTTATACTTGCCTTGAAGTTAGGCCCTAAGGTTTGGAATTCTATTCCGAGCTCTGCGAAATTTACTTTATCCTTTCTTGTTTTCGATCGTCTCTTGAAGTTCTTTGTGTTAAGTTACTCTTTTAATTTTTATTTTAAATATTTTGCCAATCGAAATATTTTTTATTTGGTTTGTGTCTTAAGATTACAATTAATAAACGGCCACGGTCTTTTACTTAGGTACAATAGATTTCTCAAACTAATTTTCAGCCTTTTTCCCAATATTGTCTTGTCGGTATATGATGCAATTCTTGACTCTTAAAATGTAAATGCAGGCATTTATTAGCACTTTATTTATACTCTATTAGTATGGTCATAGTTTTATTATATTATATGGCATACATATCTGATCAAAAAGAACATAAAAAATGATTGCAACCATAAAGGTCCCAAAAAATATCTACTGATATAACATACTTGAAAGTTTAAAATTAAAGAGCAATGCAATCAGTCAACATAATTACAGTTAAAATCAAGTTGTTTTCATTACATATTTTTATTGTATTTCACACTCTCTCTCTCAAAATATACTCTTATTTTCTATAGTATTTTATTTAATTGTTTCCTAATATTCTATACATCAAAAGTCCAAAATATCTTCTGTCCCACTTTTAAATTTTCCTATGTTAGTATATCCTTTTAAATTTTCTGGCAACACATTAAAATACCTAAACCCCCCCTGCAGCTCACGCTACGCCCAAAAGTTTCAGATTTTATCTTAGGTAAGACAAATTTTCTGAAGTCATGACTATTGTATTATTATCAGCTAAATAAATTTATTTTATTTAGATTTTTTTAATCAGTACTGCAATATTGATGAAAATATTTATTTGTATACATTTGATGAAACAAACGACTCCGATAATATTATAATAATAAAGCAGATACTTATCATAATTAAACCTTAAAAGTTATAACGTCATTCAAAGCACTAGCGAAATTCTGACGCAAAATCTGTTAAATAATTTCAAAACCTTAATATATTTTATAAAATTTCATGAATAAAGTATTAGTAGATACATATGCTTGCATTTTTAAATCTTTTCCATTTTTGTACAAAAATATACAGACTAATACAACAAGAAATAGAAAAAAAATCAATTATTACTCTTAATTTAGTCTTTTACGATAAAGTTTTCCATTTCGTAGTCATTTCGAAGGTTAAGAATAATTGTAAAATATCGACGCATGCAAAAAGTCGAGCGAGAATAAAGTGTATTCATGTGTTCACCGCAGGTATTTATTCGTGGAAAGGAATGGTCTAGCTCATTTTATTTTCATCCAAATGTAAAGGAGAGCGTGATTAGTGTGAAGTCTAAACAAATTAAAAAAAAACGAAATGTTTCAAGGGCATTCAAAGAATTTGATCAGAATAAATTAAAAGTCATCCGTTATTGACGAATGAATGCGATGGAGAAGCGGTAAAACTTTTTTCGATGAAAAGTGCTACAAAACAGAAGAAATAAATAAGTTACATGTGCGCAGGGGGTCAAAAATTTGCCCTATTAGATACAAAATGATGATTTATTTTACGCTCTACCTCCATTTCGTGGAAATTTTTGTGCCATTATAACCGATGCAACATAACATTATTTCAATGGAAATCAAGAAAGAACTTCAAAATTTTTTTCGTGTAATCTAAGTTGTTGGTTTTTTTGGAGGGGGTTCAACTGCATTTATATAATTAAAAAGCTGAAGATCGTTACTTTTGGAATTTTGAATTATAACAGTACTACGAATACAAAAAAAGGCCCTGTAGTGGTGCATTGTTAACGCGTACGGCTAAAGCGCTGTTAACCCTGGTTTGCGACTCAATGCTGCCAAGTTAGAAAGCTCATCGACAAACTTCATTGTAGTCTGAGTCGGAATGGTTTTCAAGGCCTTAAGGACTTCAGATTCTTAGAAAACTGTGGCCCTCGGAAAAGCATGACCCGTCTTTGATTCGTAAAACAAAAAGAAGAATATGACATGCAGTGTATGAAGGAATAATTCATCTTAATTGAAATATATATACCATAAGAAATTAATTAGCTAAAAGCCTAGGTTTCAAGTGCGTGCGATCCTTTTGAGGTAAACTGGAGCCTCAATTGCGGTTTTAGTTTAAGTGTCTCACAGCATGCTGTATGATTTAGTGGGTAAGGACAAGGAAAATGTAATATTTTTCTCGACATTTGCATACAATTCAGTAGACTATATGTAGAAATATTACTCAACTGAAATTAAAAATTAAAGTTCTCGCTTAAACTGAAATTTTAGATCTCTATATATCCTTATTAAAATCTCCGATATTTTTGGAATTGTTCGAGCAGACGAAGAAACAATTTTGATGTGTCTGAATTGGTAAACAACTCGGCGAATGATAGTTATCAACTATGAATGAACAGATATTAACTGTGAACGAATAGAGCGTAATTTGAAAGTTATGGATCTCGAACCACGTAAATCTGCAACCGCAGGCAACTGGAAAGGTCTTCATTAATACTCAGCGCCTGGCCACATTGAATTCCATCAGTAAATGCCCGAACTGATGTAACAACTTACCATTATGGAAAAGCGAGTGCTTCATCAAGCTACAGAGAAGGCTGTTACGAATAATTTGTCGGCTGTAACTACATGTCTCTATATCACATAAATTCGGATAACACAAGCCACTGGCATTTGGGCAAGGTGGAATATTTCGCAACAGCTCTGGAATTAGATTCCGACATGAAGGCGTACCTTCTCGACATCCGTCGCTGATAATTGGGTCCATGATGAGTAAAGGCAATAATTTACCTCGTACCCCTCCAGAAATTTGCGTCGTCCGAAGGTGAGAACTAATCTTGAAGCATGCCTGCATTATATTTCTACTTATAAATTTGATGATTGCGTCACAGAAAATGAGGGTAAAATGCAATAAATGGATTAATGGAGGGACAAAATCATTATGATAAGGAAATTAAATAAGTTCGATGAAGAAAAGTGATAAGGATTAATGTTCCTTAAATTTCCATTAGCTTAGGAGAGAAAAATATCCCACCGTCAACATTTGGGTTATAGAGTTTTGGGTATAGCCAGATTACAAAATACAATACCGTTTACGTGAATTTAGTAATTCAAATTTCATTCATTACTTTACACTCTTTGTTGTAGACAGAGGAAAATAGGCGGAGGAAGAATAGAGCAAGAGGTGTTGTTTTCTGGTACGTTCATCGTGTCAATGCAATAATTAATAACGTGGATTACCTAAAAAATGCAAGTAAATGTAATAAACATACTAGAAATTATCAAACATATCATGTCTGTATATTACACACATTTTTAAAAGGTTATTAAGAGCAAACTTCAAGGCTTGGCAACGAAACACATGTGCTCAAGAAATTATGCAGAAATAAAAAACACATGGGGATATGTGCAAATCAGTTCACGGATAAATAAATAGATAAAGGAAGAAAACTGGAAAAAGGATGAGGAAAAAAATGAAAATATAAATATATAAATGCAGAAAAGAAATTGAAATGAACAAGATAATAAGAAGGAATAAGATTCCTTTCTTATGTTTTTTTTAATAGACAGTATTTTATCAGAAGGAAATCTACCTACGTGTCGCCTATAATACAAAAGCTAGTTTGCAAGTTTCGTAACCGCTTGTTTCTATTTTTATTCGACAACCTTCGTTTAAATCTTCGGAAATAGTGCATTCCCTAACAATCCTTAAAAATTTCTGTAAAACTTCAACACAGAATAAAAATCTGTTTGAAAAATGGAAATAGATTTCTTGGTGATGGTTGGTATATGTTAGCATTTGTTAAAAACATTTCTTTAGCAATTGCAAAAAATATTCTTAATTTATTACTTGCCTTTTTTGGCATTTTATAATATTTTCTATACTCCAAAGAATGGATAAACTAAAATGGGAATTTAATTGTGTTACGGAAGCGGAATCAAGATCTCACCCCAGGTTCATAAATCAAACTGGACGCTATCTCGCCTGTCGAAATTGTCAAATCGATCAGCGATCGATTTTACAGTATTTTTGCCATCATTTCGCTGATTTAAACCCGGCCGAGTCATACAGTATCCATTTATCACATAGTATGGCGGAAATAAACCGCTTTATAGAGAGTAGATTGCAATTGAGCGAGAGTCTCTGACGGATGATGATGTCACTTTCTAACGTACGATTATTACATACCAAAAACATGCAGCCTGAATGTTTGGAGTTTGATGCCTGAATTCTTCGAATGTCGTAAAAAAAGCCTCTTAGAATCTTTGTTTATCCTGTTTTAAATCCCCACACACTCAAATATATAAATTGTTTCATACAAAAATAAGTTATTAAATTTTCGGGAAATTGTTTCTAATATAATTATATCAATATCCTTATTAATATTTGTTAATTTTTGTTGCCAATATTTGTTCCATAAACAGAAAATTTGGCCTATACTAAGAAAAGTATTTTTTTTTTCATACGAAAAGTTCGTGATATGTAAGACTGTAGAAAACAGTTTATGTAATATGTTACCCATCTAGAGGAGAGCCATGTAATAAGTTACAGTTTTCTACTTTTCTCTATTTTAACCCTAACCACCAGTCCACATCTTTAACCTCAAAGTCAAGAATCTCAACGTAACATCAAAAATATCACATGAGAGAATGTATCGCAAAAACGGTAAATGAGTTGGATAAAATTTATTTTTATGGAAAACTTATATTTGTGTATAAATATAATCATTTTTATGGTCCATAATTTTTTATTGGTTTTTATTAAAACAAGTTTTTATTAAAGCAAGTTTATATTGAAGCTATTTTTTATTAAAATTGTTTTGGCATTTTACTGAAGTAAAAAGAATTAATGGAGATTAACGGGGTTAAGGAGAAAATTGTATAAACAGTATGCCCCCTTTCTAATAGAATTAAACGATTTGTAACTCTGTTTTTAACTCTTATGAGTTGATTTTAAACAAAGCGTGTTGTTCATATAGCAGAGGTAATTAAACTTATCGAAAGGAAAGGTTCAATTTTCTACTAGCCATTGTCGAATGCTAAATAACCACATGACTGAATCTTGAGGGATAACTGTATACAATCTAGTTTAAAATTATTCAATAATTTTAAACATATATTCTTATGACATACATGTATCTTCATGGCAGTATTTAATAGAAGTTGGTGCTTTAAATACATATTTAAAAAACTGTGCTAATTTGTGTTCTTCCACAATAGAAATGCTGCTTCTTCATTTGTAGATTTTCTTAACTTTTCTCACTTGCGAGGAAACCCCCAACGTTCCGGCGGGATTGGAACCAAAGTGGGTGCGTTCGAAAGATCTAAAAAGTTATTAGACCCATGTCCAAGCTTTTTCCAGAATGGTCCTATATTTCGGAGATACGCCCCCCCCCCCCCCCAGTGTCAGAAAACAGTCCTATTAAGGACCTGGATATCCCCCGATTCCATGGACGAATTTTAATTATCTACGGCTTTTAAGACAGGTTATCGAAAATCACGGCACGTGTTTCAGCAATTTTTCAGTAAAACTCAAAATTCTGAAATATTAATCTTCAAATCTTTCGGCAAAACGAAAAATAATTAACCCCTGTTCGGTAGTTTTTCAGCAAAACACGAATTGTAAATATAAGCTTCGCCGCAGTCAGTTCGAAATCCAGATAGGTTCGCTTGCTAGATATGTATTAACGTACAGAGCAGTTTTGCTGCCTGTAAATAAGAAATGAATTTAAAAGTTTAAAATAGTTATAAAGCATGTTATAATATTTTTTACTAATACATTTAAAACAAATCACATAGGCTTTTCTGGTCATTTAAGCGAGCATACTAATCGTCATTTTTCCCCTCTGATAAATGAAGTCAAAAGAAGTTTAATGAGAAAAATCTTTCGAAAATATAGCAAACCAAGTTGAGATGCATTTGAGCAATAATGCATAGAAATAAAACTGATTTTATTTGTTAGATTTCGTTTCGTCAATCGTACTGCGAATATTATACCGGGTCACCTTCCTAAATATTATTAATATTGATTTTAAAATATGAAATAAACAAAGCATACGTTCATCAACCTTAAAAATAAAATTAAATTTAAACCAATTACGATTTATTATTAATTTGATGATTTTATTATTTGATAGCTAATAGGGCTTTGAAAGGACATGCATTTAAAATTTTTGTTATTTTCAGTAATTTGAAATTATGAATAGGACTATTAACTCCTTCAACGTTTTTCACTATTTTGAACGCATTGTAAAATCCTCGTATTTAATTTTTGAAAGTGATGCAAATGAAATTTTTCAAGCATAAACATGTTTAGCTTTCGCGCTTTATAAAAAATTTGAAATTTTAATTTCCTCTCTCAATTTTATTGAGGACGAGGAAATATTTGAAGCAAAAAAGTGATATTGAGGACCCTACTTATGTTCGGTGACTAATGTAAGTGAAAACCAAAGACTCGGATTAAAAGAATTAAATTTACTCTTTAGTACGATTATCAATCAATCGGAGTGGCGAGTGTATCTCTGAATTAAAAAAAAAAAATTCACAAGACTTACAAAAACCAAGCTCTTCTTCATACGGCTTGCAAGGTTTCAAATAACCGAGCTCTGGGTTATTGAATGGGTAGATAATAAATAATAAATACACAATATGTAAAATATCCCATTTTTGAACTATTAAAGCTCAATATTTTCAATGAGGGGTTTTGCTGAAAAACCATTGAACAGGGGTTGATTATTTTTCGTTTTGCCGAAAGATTTGAAGATTAATATTTTGAGTTTTACTGGAAAATTGTTAAAACACGTATCAAGTAATTTTCAATAACCTGTCTTAAAAGCCTCAGGTAATTAAAATCCATTCACGGAATCAGGAGATATTAAGATCCGTAATAAGGCTGTTTTCGGATTTTGAGGGGCCATATCTACGAAATATAGGGCCATTCGGAAAAAAAAAGCTTGGGCATTGGTCTAATAACCTTTTGAGACAATTCGAACTACTTTGGTTCCAATCCCCGTCGGGTATGTTTGGGGGTTCCCTCGTTAGAATAGCAAGAAAAGCAATCTTAAGAAGTTTAATTTCTAAAATTGGCAAAATGCCACATCGTTTCCTTTTCTATGATGTTCTCCAAATATACATAATTTTGACTTTCCGTATATGGCAACATATATTGTATAATCATAATTTCACTTTTTATATTTAGCAACGGTATGTGTGCTTTCCGAATTCTAAAATCAAATCGGTCTTCAATTTACTATCGAAGAGTGCGCACGTAAATTTTGGAATCTTCCCCAAAAAAAACGGTGTACAAAATTTCTCTAAAGTTGAATTATTTGAATAAATTAATTTTCTAGCGTATATTGATGAATTATTCTAAACATTTAAAATATTAATAGATATTATTTTCAACTGGATGGAATTACTGCATTTCTTCAACAACTATATCTTCAAATTAATTGTTCATTGGCGACACATGCACTATTTAAATGGAAGCAAAACTTACACAAAATGTATTGATGCATATAAGTTATAAAGCGTTGCAACAAAAACATCACTAATAGCTATTTTGATAGTACGTGACTATCATCATTTGAGTATGATGACTTCTGTTTATATATCGTGATGTTAATCTCGATTGTTATTACCGATTAAAAACTTGTTTGGATTAATGAGAAAATAAATTTTAATAGTAATGTCGCATCTCTAATTGTGAGAAATAAGATATTCTGTAAGTGGGCGTGGTAGACAGGTTTTTATTTCAGCGTTTTATAAATTAATTGTACCAATAAATTTTGTGTGATTTTGGCTTCCAATTTTTACACTTCAAAATATATAAATATTCGCACCCCAATTGTTTAAATTCCGCACGTATTGGATTTAATTAATGAAGATATTATTTAAGGGCTTCTTTTTGCATCTAAGCAAGATCATAAAATACGCAAAAACCATTTAACCGGAATTTCACTATTTAATAGAATTAATTGTTTTACCATTTCGATTGTGTTTTAAACTGATTTAATCACTTTCTACACTTTTGATAATGAAATAAAGAATACAAAATTGGTAATGGAAGCCTCATAAAAAAACCTAAATTTTGGGGAAAAAAGCTGTTTTTTTTTTTTCAAAAAGTGTTTATCAAAAGGAAAAACTGGAAATTTATAAAAAACTCCAAATATTTAAAGGTTTATGAGAATTTCATTCCATGTAATGTTCTTCCTTTTTCTCTCGTACCGATCTATTTCTTTATGCAATCAAATTTGTGGAATGCAGCAGGAAAATTTCATGAATGTTTGTGTATTTCCAAAGGTAGACCAGTTTTTTTTTTCACATGCCGCTGATGTTAGAGGAATTTGTAATAAATCGAAAGTAGGTGAATTTCAGTAGCTGTATAGTACAAAGCCCGGACCATCAAGTAATAAGACTCGTGTATTTTATAGATTCTCATATTGACATTCTAATCCAAATTCCAAAAGAACAAATATTCTGCCATATTTAGCAAATTTTTCAGCATGTTATGCATGCCTTTTTAGTTATGTAAACAGAAGCACTGCAAATATAACACTGACAATGTTCTTTATAGCGTGGGTGTAATAAATTTGCTGCTGAATATATTTTATAATAACAATTTTTGTTTTACAAATTGCTTTTGCTTCTTTTTTTTTTCTTCCTGTGAATGTAATGGAGAAGTACGTAAATTGGTATTTATTAAATTTTTGACATAACTATTAAATCTTTGACATAACAACAAATTACTAAAACACTACAAACTACAAATTACTTTTCATTGCTATTTTACCAGTGTTTAACCTTTTTATGTAATTTCCTCCCTGGGTACTTTGTATTTTTATTTCTACATAACTACAAAGCTCCAGGGACATCCACAAAAACAGAGCAACTTTAAATTTTGATTTTATTATGAGCTAAAGCGATGAGTTTTAAGAACTTCGAAGAGAGTTCGCAACCAGAAAACATCAATCATTAATGTATGTGGAAGCTAGATATTAATTTTGCTTTATTTATTGGTTCACTGTATTAATACACAAAATAAGGAGAAAACGTATTGAAAAATTAATTTTTTCTGGAAAAACAAACGAAAAAAGCTTTGTTTCTACATCACCAAACAAGATCTTGGATTTCCATCCACTTTACATATTGATCAACAACGAATTTTTAGGTGGTTGCGAAAACAGTATAAATTTAAAAAGTCTCAAAAATTTCATAATAATTTATTTTAACGTATTTATACTGTTTCCGCAACTTATGTATATTCTACGATTTTCTCAAAAGTTTTTCATGTAATTTAACCTCTTCTGATGATGATTCGCACAGCTTGAATCGAAACATAAAGTTTTAGCAATAAATATTCGTTTTTCTACACAGATGACTACCTGAAAATTCGTTGTTGATTATTATAATGTGCTGTGAAAGTCTACGTGAAACTATTTACCACTTTACGTATTGCTATCACTGAGTTACATTGCAACTTGGGTGCAGATACGATATTCTACAGCACAGCGGCACCTGAAGCCACTTTTGGCAATGCGGAAGGATACAATTCGTAAGCGAGTTAGGCAACCAATACCTTTGAATGCGCAATGAAACCTGTAGCTAACAGGTGAACACGTAGCGTTGATTTTCATTCTAGCCATCAACATATTTCATTTTACTCTTTGCATTGGAAAAACGCAGAAATAAGCATTGAATAGCGACCTATGTACTGAGTATATAGTCCCATAACCGTTTCTAGGTGTTTTGCCGCCTTAGGCGGGAATTGAAAAATGCCGCCCTTACTCTTTTACTACTATCACTTTTTCGCCTATATCTCCCTCTCTGCCACAACAAACATCCAGCGAGACAACAATGTAAATCTTCTATTATACTTTTAATTATTAAACCCATTAATTACATTTATATTTTAGACGTACATTAGCTATTTTGTAACATTAAGTTATTGTGAATATTAAAATAATTGCCGCATGTTATAATTGTTTAATTTCAACATTTTATATTTGTGAAAACTGAGATATTGACGGAATAATATTTCAAAACTTAACGTGGTATTATCAGAAGGTTTGTATTATTAGAAAGCTTAAATATATTAGATATAATAGAACCTGTGTGCAAATTTAAACTATGAAACACATCACGAATGTTTACATTCGTCAAAGTAAAGACTTACTAAGTAATTGTCCCGTATACTTTTGTATGAAAACAGTTCAATGCTTTAATTTTTCCTCTTTTTCATTTTTTTTCCTCATTTGCTCAATTTTTTCTTTGTTTGATTTAAAATTAATCTTTTGCGCCATTTTGGCGTCCTAGGCTGTCGCCTACTTTGACCTAGTGGTAGGAATGGCCCTGTATGGTCCCTAACAAAATCCAAGTTATTTAATTTATTAACAAAATTTCATAATAAAATACAATTTCATCAATTATCCTGCGCCATTTCTTTGATTTACATTGACTTAAAATGAAATAGATCCTCTAGTTTTTATGGTTAAAAATATCTGTTAACACTATAAGATGAATTGAAATTGCCTTTTTGCTTAACGCGTTTAAATAAAGGGGTTATGCTGTCCGTCGAAAACGGCTCCAATTGCACTATAGCTCAGTGATTACTATAAGGATTCAATTTCCATTTCCAAATATTTGGGAAGTGTACACAGAGCGAAATTTTATGCAACTTTCAGTACTGAATATTTATTAATAGAAACTGCACGAATTTGTAAAGAGCTGGCAGCACTCCTGAGAAATTTTTTGACCTAGAATATTATTATAGTTTACTGCTCATTATCGTCATCGTTATAAAAATTATTCCTTAAAACTCCTATCGCTATTATTCTTCAAAACTGCTATTACCATTATTAGTCAAAATTATTATCACTATTATTCCTCAGAACTTTTATTTCTATGTTTTGCTTAATGGTAAACATTTGCAAAGCATTCTGAGATCTTTAAATCAAAATACCAGTTAGAGAGACCAAATAGCAATAATGCGGTGTTCAAGCTTTATGTCTTTACATTTAACAAGGGAAGTTTCGCTTTAAAAATATATTTCAAATTTCAAATGAATATTCTTTATAAACTACAATGGAACGTTTCAGAGGTTAAAAGAAAATTTATAGAAGAAGCTGTTGAATAACATAGTTTAGAAAAAAATATATCCCTAGGAAATAATGTAAAGCGTAAAATCACAATTTCACAAAGAAACGTTGCAAAAGAAAAACCATCAAAAGAAACATTCTGAAACAAAGAACTTCAGAAAAAACATCTCAGAATAGAGAATTTTGAAAGAGGTATTGTAGACAAACACTTCAAATACAGCATTTCGTAAGAAAACTAAATAAAACCATACCTTACCATATGTTAACAATGGTTATAAAATTTCAAGCTTTCTATATGCATAATGGTGTTGCATACTTGGTTTCCGTATTTGCGAATTGCCGGAAATACCCGGATGTCATATTACAGATAATCCACTCATTGGAACCTGTCTAATCTGTCCAACTCAATCCTCGGTGTATTTGCCAATACACATGACAATTGTATAGGGTTCACGAATGATTCTAATAGTGTCTGCGGGTGAATAGTTAGATATCGTAATGGATGTAGACATTCAGAGAGGATTGGCGAAAATTACGCTCCAATAAACAGAAGTATACGTTTGCATTATGTGTATTTGTGAATTGTGAATCCACTTCACTCAAAATATTAAGGAACGCTTTCAACGTGCAATTCTATATTCTAAAAATAGTGTAACTTTGCATTCTTTTTACACATTCTCATTGTAAATCTTAGTTTATGTTGCTCGAAACATCCTTTTATTTTTACGCTTCTTTATTAGGATTTGTTTTTGCAAAAATTGAGAATTTGTTAATTCCTCATTATTGATCAATCCTTCCAGCAATGTATTTTCGGAGCACTTACATAAAAAGGTTTTAAACAACTGAGAACAGATGTTTGATGCTCATGTGATTTGATGTATAGACATGAGTGATAACAGATATAACCTAGGCGCTTCTTTGTCAACTTTTTTTAATTATTTTAAATATGTATTATTTCTTTGAGTTGTTCTCAATTTATCTATTGTCCGTTGATCTATATATTATATTATCATTCATCTATTTTCAAATACAATGCTGCTTTCACTTGTGCATAAAATAATTTTAAAGAATCCAGCTGCGATTAATGACTCTGAACATTGAATCCTCTCATATTATGAAAATACTTATATACAGGGTGATCCATCTAAGTATATAAATTCCTAGAAGGGATAGGTTGCATAAAGACAAATCGGAATCATAGAGCACTGATAGGTAGAAATCGCCGTCTTCATGGGGGTAACTGGTGTTATTCAGCCGTCCTTGCTTACACGTGATATTTGCACATCAGTGAATCGGGTATAGTGGTTCCATTCATTGGCCTGCAAGATAATTGGACGTAACATGCCTTGATTACTTCTTCTTCTGGGATTACATCAAAACTTTTGTACAACCTCAACATCGAAGGTGGTGGAGACTTTGTAACACTCTATCCCTACTTTGGAAGTCCAAAATGCGCCAAGAATTTCCCAAAGTATATGTGATTCAATGCGCCGACGATGTCACATGTGTGACACAGCTCATAGTCGCAACTTTGAACACATTTTGTAACCTCTATGCATTTCGAAAATGTCTTATGAGTAATAAAAAAAAATTCTCTTTCGTGCTGCTCTTTCATTTCTCGTCTGTCTGTCTGTCTGCCTACATATATATGTTCCGTATAATGGACGATCCCTTGCTTCTGAATCAAAACTTCAAGAATTGGAAGAACTTCACAAGATCAAATTGGACATTGTAGGACTCAGTGAAGTTAGAAGAAAAGGTTAAGAGTTGGTGGAACTTAAAAGTGGACATTTGTTTTATTATAGAGGAACGGAAACTGGAAGAACAAGGGGTTTTGGCTTCTTAATCTACAAAAGAATTAAAGTCTACCTTCTTGAAGTCCAAAGCACGTCAGATCGAGCAGCGAGGTTCGTTGTTCAACTAACACAGCGATACCAACTTCAGATAGTACAGGCATACGCACCAATATTAAGCTATACCAACACTACCTACAGAGGAAGCCTCCAGGCGGATTTAAGATGTCATCCTAAGTCGTCTGAAGTGGGAACAGGAAAGGAGGCACGAAGGCTTTTAATTTTATTTCA
>QLNU02007005.1:0-16842 GCA_006491805.2 Dysdera silvatica | reverse complement strand
CAGATATTTTTATAAAAACTAAGCACCTAAATATATGTAGCTACAAAACAAATGCAAAAAAATGTAATTGCAAGAAAAATCCAAATCCGACTGATGACTAATAAACCTAAAAATATTCAAATTCACTTACCTAAACTGTGAATCAAACTTGAGGTCTAAATCCAAACTTTAAAGTTGCACTTTAATAACAAATATCTACTGTAATTTAAAAAATCGTCAGTAACTATTAAATTAATTGGAAAGGCATATTACTGTTGGCCGTTCTGACAAAAATAGCCCAGGGCTATTGAAACAGCTATAAATTATTAAACTGTGTTAATGTGTTGCCTTTTCAATTAATTTAATGATCAGCAGTGTTGTCAAATTATTTCAGCCAACTATTATTTAAAAAAAACGAAATTTTCAATGTTATTGAATATTAGAAAGTTAAAAATATATTCAATAACATTTTTTTTTTTTCAGTTTTTTATTATTTTTTTAATAAAGATATTTTCGTTGGTAAATAAAGAATAACACTCGAATTTAAGCAGAATAGTCCTGTCTGGGATTACAGGCCCGCCTCTGGCGGCCACCCTTCCCAATTCCCCCCACCCACCCCCTGCACCAAATCAAGTAAGCGGAATAGGAAAACGACGTGCGTATCCGTCAGAACTTGAATAAATACTAATAAACAAAAGAGAAAAGGTGCCCCCTGTCATTTTGTGACCTTCGGGTTACCATGACGACCATAACTATAAAGTTCAATTGTGCACAATTGACATTTCTTCATATAGTTATTACTAATCCCACCCACAATCATTTTTCATCGGTTTTAACACAAATAATTATATTATTGATACAACTACAATAAAGTGGCTCCAACAGCCTCCTGCCTGTACTAAAATCGTATGAACCGGTATGTCTTAACCAGCTCGGCCACCAGGACACGAGAACAGTGCTCCTTTTCTTCATATGTAGTGTTTGTATGATATTATTACTTCTAAGAGTGGAAAAAATTACACCCTGAGCCCCCTTTCCTGTGCCACTGATAAGAACCTACCCATATCTCTTGGGAAGCCGCCATTTCCCATTTAGCTGAAAGTTTATACTCGCTGAGAAGACGTAAATGGCGTTTTTAAAAGTGTGATTTTCCGCCATCTTCGTTGTTGCTTGTGCTATTAGGAAGGCCTGAGGCTCCTAAAAAAGGAGCTGGCGCATCCGCCATAGTTATGATTGCAAATTGTATTTATTGGCGACATCTTAAAATTTGCGCAATTGTTACCATTCTTCGGATAATCGCGGACTTTTAATTATTTTTATGCCAAAATAACAATCATGTAGCCAAAGCAGAAATCCTTTATCGCCAAGGTAAATGATACCTGAAGTGTCCAATAAAATGGCGGCTGATGCGTCGACCTATAATTTTAAGGGCTCTAGGAAGGCCGGTTTAATTGGTGATGCCATATTCTCAGTTCTCAGTTTATTGTAGTAATTTGTATTACGAAATTATTTGTTAGCGAATTGGATTAAATGTATACGTTGTTGTCATACATTGTTGCGTCATTGGCTCCGACATAGCGGTAACAAAATGTGAATTAAAATTGACAATGTGTTTATTTCCTCTTTTATTGTAAAACTGTACTGTTATATCAATAAAAAAAACTACCAACAGCAACAATACAGTCGACATCTTAATAATATTTACTGCCATTTGATAAAATCTATTAGAACGAACAAGACTGAAAAAGAAAAGGGCAGAATTTCCAAGGTCTGAGTTAAAAAGAAGTGGACTTTTAAGTACATAATCTTTGGTAAGTAGAAATTTGGTGTTATATAATCTTATAAATGAACTAATAACCGAAATCAATTGTTTTAAGCGCGCCATGAACAAATAAATACATTCGGTTTGCGCTAATCTTCACTTAATGATGTGATTTCAATAGGCTTTCACCTGTAGTTGGCTGTGTGTACGTTTTGTTTTCTTTCTCTTCGGAGTCTCTTCTCATTCAATGTAAGCATGAAAATTCATAAATAATTATACATTATTTAGTAATCGAACCAATCCTATACATAGCTTACCTTCAAAAATAAGATCGCACACAAGGGACATCAAACGATAATTAAATGTAATGGATAAGTTACATGGTTCAAATTAAGAAATTATTAGTTTGGGATGGACTCGTGAATACTTTAATTTTCATTTACACAGCCCCATTCTATGGCAATCATATCTACTTTTCCGTTAGGCATTTTCCATTAAATACTATCATCTTTAATGACTTTACACGTTTCCCCTTTAAACCTTACATAAAACCCTAATCTTTAATGGTTTGATACGTTTGCCCGTTCAACCCTGCATAAAACTATCATCTTTAATAGATTTACACGTTTGCCCGGTCAATCCTGCATAAAACTATCATCTTTAATAGGTTTACACGTTTGCCCGGTCAACCCTACATAAAACTATATCATCTATAATGGTTTGACACGTTTACCGTTTAACGGTACGTAATACTGTTTGTGACTGAAGGGGTGGCAATAGGAAACCCGCTCTCTCCCATTTTGTGCAATTTTTACATCCATTATCTTGAACTGGGAGTTTTTGAAAAAATCAGTTTTAAATTCTGGACAAGGTATGTGAACGATGTACTCATCTTGTGGGAGGCGGGCTACCCGCCAGCATCCAGCCGATACTTCAAACCTTTAATTCTCTGAATCTAAACATCAAATTCTCCCTTGAAATTGAGAAGAACAATTCTCCCGGCTTCCTGAATGTCTTGAACAAGAGAGCGGAGAACCAGTTAACCACAACGTTTTACCGCAAACCTTCTTCCATCTCCCTACCTACCCATGCGAAATCGTGCCGTCCGATCAAACAGAAAACGGCGGCTTTTTATACATTTGTGTACCGCGCTTTAAAGATTTCTTCAACGCCCAAAGCTCTTTCTCAAGAACTAAAATTTTTAAAATCCGTTGCATTAAATAGGGGCTACAACTGCAGCATCATTGGTCTTGCAGTGACTAAATTTAATAAATCTCACTTCTCTACAACTTTGGTGAACATTCCACAAAAGAATTCGTTGGAACCGTAACTTTATTACCTTCTCTCCGAAACTCGGGTACACCATAAAAAAAAAAAGCTAATTTCCGTGTCGTCTTCTCTCCTTCCAGGAAAAAAACTTAAGTCTAACCCTAAAGATAAGTTTCTTGTCACCCAACGCTGGGGAATATATCAATTTTTTTGTGAAAGCGGATGTTCGTACATCGAATAAACAAAAAGATCATTAAAACGTAGGTTAAAAGAACACCAAAGGTACATTGAACGGGCGTAGTTTCAAAAGTCATCGATAGATGTTCACCCCTGGAAAAATGACCATAAATGACCATCATTTTCAAGCCAAAATCTCCAGTAGAACTTGATGTTTTAGAAGCTTTCCACATAAAAGCTTTGAAATCTAACCTTGCGAATGACCAAAATAGTACGCCGGGTTTTAGCCGGGCCTGGTCCATTCTCCTACCCACTACGACCACCCTTTATGTATTCACGTCAACAGACGCCCCGACTAGGTAACAGCGCATCCAAGAAGTGGCAACACAGCTTTGTTTAAAACTCCTGAAGAAGACCAGCGAAGCCTGGTTGAAATGTGCATTGTGTAATTAAATTTTCGTTTTATACGCAAGTATAACGTTGTTAAAAAAAAGTTTTATTAACTAGACACCTGTGTTAAGAAAAGGCTTTCATAGCCACATGTGTTAAGAAAGGGTTCCGTAGCTAGACATGCGTTAAGAAAGGGGTTCTGTGTGACGGAAGGTTTGAGAACTACTGACATATAGAATGTATTGAAATTAATGACTTGTTTTTATCCCCTATAATATTTTTATATTTTAGTTGAATTTGAAAGCTGAAAAGAACACTGAATGATGCTATTTGAAAGGTATATGAACGTGTTGGAGAACGGATCCAAAAGATCCAGTTGCCAAAGAAGTTTCATTTCTGAGAAAAAGACTGCGAGAAAATTCATATTTTCTGGAATTGTGAAAGCCAAGAAAAATTCCAAGTTTACTATGCGGCGGAAATTCCAAAGCTTGGGACGAACTATAAATTTTTCCACCGTAAATGACATTCTTATCCTCAACAAAGTCTCAACTTATTTGGCTGAAAAGGTAGATAGTTCTTCCATATTTAATTCTGCGCGCAACACGTCGTCGTCGTCGTATTGTGCAAGGGGTTTAATGGGAAAGGTGGCCGCCGAAGGGGGCAGCGCTGTATTCCCAGACAGGCCCTCGCGCAACACGACAGAAGCAAATGCCGAGGAAGGCCCCAATCAAAATTCTCCGATAGTTAGTGAGCTTCCAAGTAGGAACCAAAGCATCCAAGATCTGGCCTGTGATCTTCAAAACGAAAGTGAGGACAACATAGTAACCGAAAATGTCGTGAAACCACGAAATCAAAATTCCTTAACGTCATCTCAAATTCAAATTCATTGTCAAAGCGAAAGTCTATCTCCTTCTCCTACAGTTAAGAGTAAGCAAAATACGATAGCAGACCTTATCGTGGAGGACCAAAATCAAAACCTTACGATCACTTCTGGACTTTTAAGCAGTAGCCAAAGTGTCGAAAAGCTAATTGCCGCTCTTAAAATTGAGAGTGAGAGCAAAAATATAGCGAAAGGGCTACGGCCGGATTCTCCAACATTAATTGAGCTGCTGGGAAACAGACAAAACGTCAAAAGTCCGCTAACGTCACTCCAAGTAATTCAAAACTTGGAAACAGACTATGACAATGTGCAAAGACTTCGACAGACTACAAAGGCAGAGTCAAGTCCAGGGAGAAAAGTCCGCAATGAGAGCATTGCAAACTTTTGGGACAACAACATAACCGTTGTAGACTATTCTCACCTTGAGAAAACGAAAGCAACTACCGGGTCCAACATGAAGAAAGTTTTAAGAAAAAGGATCAGGAAGGCCTGTCTAGCAATAGTTCGTTTGGTGACCTGCTGCTGTGCTCCATCAAGAGAAGATAATCATATGTGGCTCTAAAAGATGTACTAATTGAAGTAGCCATATTCTTTTGTTTGCACAAATTTCCTTTTCTGAATTCCAACTCATTTTTTGCTTTTCCACCTAATTTCATTCATGTATTGTTTCTTTTTTAAAGTTCTAACGTTTCCAGATGATTTCCAAAATTTGAATTTCGCACGTTATATGATATTTGGGTGGGTTTTTCGTGAAATTGAAATTTCACTACAAAAAATTTCGTTTTCGAAGAATACCGCCAAAAATTCGATATTAGGAATAGAAGTGTTGCAAAGAAAATGGTGTATTTCTCAAAAAACAATGTCACGTTAAATAATTTGATCAATTTTAAAAAATCAACCTGAGATTATAGCAATTAAAATTCTTCAAAGAGAGGCTTCGTTTTCACAATATCATGTAGTGCAAAAAGACCAAATTATGTTGCAAATCATACAAATAGTCAAGTCCTAATATATTATCGACCATGCCTTTTTCATTAAAATATATAAACAGGTAGAATTTTGTCTCAATTCCCCTCTCTTTTTAAATGCATATAGCCCATGAAGATTCAAATCAATCGCTTTTGCTGCTAAATGTTGGAGAACATTGGAATGAATTTCGGTGGAAGTTAAAGCCAATGCAATACTGAAAGATTACCTCCATCTAAATCTTTGAACACTCTTCTGTGCAGTAACTTCAACCTTGTGCGAATAAAATATCGAAAACCACTGCTTCAGGCGATATTTGTCAAATAACCTATTATGTAAATACCGTTATGTATATAATTTAAATACCGGAACTCACAGCTTTCTTAGAACATATTAATAAAACATCTGAAAGCTAAGTTATTATGTAAGGGTACTTCCATACGAGTAGCAGTTCTAATGAGAACAAAGTGCACTGTTTCTCCTCCGGTGTGTTACTGTTTTTTTTTACTCGTCAACACTTTTCTTCTAGAAAATACTGTGTACTTGTTACTGAAGGCTTCCTAAATTGAGATTCGTATTGCAAACTCGGAAATCAGTGGCAAAATGCTTGACTGCACTTCGTGCAATAAATGTTAAGCCGACTGTAATTCCATGGAAAACTTGGTGGAGCAAGATTTTGCAAAATTTCATTACAGTGTAAGTTTGCCAGCTTCATAGATTTTCTGATCATTTTCTCTCATTTTTTTATTAAAGAAAAAACATCATTCAATCTATCAATGTTTTCCTTGAGGAGATTGTTGATAACATGCCGAACTTGCCGCTATAGAAACTGACAGGAATCGCTTCAGATGCTTTCCTTAGATAGGCTTCAATTGCTCCATCTTCCTGGTGCCAAGCTAAACACAGGTGGATGAAATTCACTTACTATATATGGTTACTATGCGTGGCATTTAGATAATGTGAAACAAGCAACACATTTGAAAGTTTTATCCACTAAAATAACTAAATATTTTGCTGGGATTATACAAAAAATATGGCATTCCTTGTACAGACGTTAGACAACAAACCAGTATCATGAATACAGAAGTCGGAGGTTGAAAAAGGGAACGAGCATTTTTCTCCCATTACTCTTAAGATTGGCATCACCAAGTTCTAATTATTTTTCTTGCTCTTTAATCTTCGATATAGATTTTAGTTTTATATGATTTGCTGAACCATGAACGACAATTAACGGATAAAAATGTCATTATTTTTTCCTTGACATTACCAAAACAGAGAGTTAAATTGGGAAAGGTCCGAAAAATAAATGTCCAGATTATCGGTTTATGGAAAAGTGCCCCCATCCCGACATCTCGGGAGAACGGTCCGGTGGGGGGGGGAAGACGCTGGTGACCACTTTTCCGGATCCTAGCTCATCATAAGGTGATAATCAATTCACATGAATCAATTGACAAAGTTCAATTCTTGTTACTAAAATGTTTTATTGCTATACGTAATTCAACAAATTTTTTAATCTTCGATGAACATAATGCTTCCTTCTCTGGCTACAAAAATTAATCTTCGTGATTGTTTTCAACTTCGGTATCAACATACGAAATGAAGGTTCTCAAGACTAAAGACGAAATTAAACAATTTTCATTTGATATTAAAAAAACATCGTAGAACGATCAACGAAATTCAAAGGCCTGACACTTTTCTTATAAGGACAAAAATATTCGACATATGAATATTACCCAGAATTTACAGAGCATTTTGTGCTTCATCGATCGTTCTATGATAAATTTCTTCGAATGGAAAATAGCTATAATCTCGTCTTCAATCGTCGAACTCTGATTTCGTCTGATCTGAAATATTTCAGTTTGAAAACTTGGGGAGAAAGTTTCTTGTAAAGCAAAAAGATAGTTGCATGTTAATCGGAAAAGTTACGAATTTGGAAAACAAGTACTCCAGTAAAAAATATTTTGTTAACAACGTCAGCTTATGCAGTTTCATGATGATTGCAGGATGGTATTTTGGACATTATCGTAATCGGGAACTGATATAATTTGAAAGTCTGTGGTCATAGCATTGGAAAAATATTTTTTTATTTATTTTCCTAATTAGCTTTCTCGAACGGCCATAGAAAGTTAAAATCAATCTCAGTTAGAGCTAGAAAATATGAGTAGCCATAATTAACGATCAATTTAGGAATAAATAGGAGAAAACTTAGTTCGGTTTTACGTTCCATTATATTGTTAAACACCGACGCTATTCTAAGGGTGACTGCAAAATTGTTAGCCATGTTAGAAGTGAAAACACTCAAACGTAAGTTGTTGCTCATCTTATTCCAAATGCTACGCCTCGTAACCGCAATATTGTTGAACATTATATTGAAACACTAGAAAGTAGAATGCATCCAAGTGTTTTCCTTTTGAATTTTCTCTAGCAGAAACGTCGGTGCATCGGTTTCATTATTTCCGAGATCTTGGGAAATAGATAGTAATGGATGATTGATTATTTGTCACATACGAATAATCAATCATCCATCGATTGATTGTTTGTCACATACGAAAGGATAACAGAAAGAGAATGAGAATCATGAAAAATGTGATATTATTAGTATTTGCAAATGTAATCAGAGCTCCACCTCCACCAAAAAGCACGTTTTCGATTCTATCACCATGCACAGAAGTTAGTTCATGCTGATCTTTAATGAATAAGACGGTGGTGGAAATTGTGCGAGGTTGCATTTACTTGAACGTTCTACTACGAATAGTGATCATTTGATCCCAACTGAAGCATACTGTCGTTTAACTCTGCATATCGCTTCTTTCCCATCTAAAAAAACTTTTCCTTACCTACCTATGTGGTATGCAATGGAACCCAGTTGTTTGCCAGAGAGATGTATTGGGGAGGTCACTAACTTTTTACAGTGAATGGCAATGAGTGGTGCTGTCTTACTATACGCTGGATGAAAATGGAAGTCTTTACGCAAGTCCTTGATTGTCGACATGCTCAAATTATCGGCGTTTAATGAAATTGCTTGATGGAGCAAGGTTTATAGAGTAGAGAGACCCATTTCTGTTTGCGCTAGGTTGATTTCTGAATCGGAAATAAAGATTGGTAACTTCTTTATTATTTATTGACTATGGAGTGACTATCAACGAAATCATCTGGAATTGTGTTTTGTGAAATCATTTTAATTAAAATAAAGTTTTAGAAAGCATTTTTATAAATGGCGTTTTTCTTTCTCTTATTTCAAAAATAAACACTCTGGAATTTATTTATCTTGAAATATTTGCAAGAAAATTTAAAGTTAAATACGGATCTTTATAAATTTATTTTAACTTTATTCTACCTTCAAAGCAACTACTTCGATCCTCCCCCCCCCCCAAAAAAAAACCTGGCTTAGTGGGTGTAAGATCCCATAACTGATCTTAATGAAGCACTGACTCAAAAACGGTTCACTTCGCATGTCTGCCGCCTTCCCGCCAAATCCCAGGTTCGAGTCCCAGTGTAATGTCTATTTTTCTTTCGTTTTTAAAAGCTATTTATTTTTACATCGTTTTTGTATGATTTTTCTTGCCCTTTTTATACCAAAATTTCGGGCGAATTTCAGTAATTTTTTATTTTCAAAGCAACCGCCTCGATTCCCCCATAAATCGGCGCAGGGGATGTAAGATCCCATCACTGATCCTAATACAAGACCGAGTCAAAGATGGATCCACTGCGTATGTCTGAGACCTAGCGGCCAAAAGATCTCGGGTTCGAATCCCCGGGTAATTCCGAATTTTTTTTTTTTTTTAAGTAAAGGCACTTTGACACTGGTTCTCTATGCTTTTTCTTGCCGCTTTTATACCATTGTCTGAGGCGAATTTAAATATTTTTTATCTTTATTCTGGGGCGTGAATCCCCCCGCTTGAATAAATAACAATATGTGAAAGCAGGCAAGCGCTAGACCTCATAGCTCAGTGATTCTCAACCTTTTTCAATCCGCGACCCCCTTTTTTAGTAACCAAAAGATCCTCGCTTCCCCTTTGTCCACTGTTGACACATTTGCATAATAAAAGCACTTTTAACAGAGTAAAGAAAACACATTAAATACAAAATTATATTAATTATATATATATATTATACTAATTGTATATATTATATTAATTGTATGTATTATATTAATTGTGTATATTATATTAATTGTATGTATTATATTAATTGTATATACAATACAATACGATTTATTTTCAGGTATATTAAGGTGTTGCAGTTCTTCATATATACCACATAAAATTTAAACTAATAAAATATACCTAAGGGATGACTGGAAAAAAAGCTGACAAGTTTCAGCTTGATGAGTCCCAGCCACCCTTAAAAATTAATGACATAAAATTTAAAATAAATTAAGAATAGACAAAAAAAAGAACTAACTCAATGATAACAGATATTTACTAAGCTTAATCTTAAACAGACGCTATCCTTGAATGTTTTTAAGTTCATCTGGAAGGAGATTCCACATTTTCGGAGCTACTGATTCTATATGATTGAACAAATAATGTGAAGTGGCCTATAATGGAAGATATGGTCCAGCCGCTCCAGATGTATAGCATACGGAACGGGGGTAAAGGTGTATAATATCGTTGTAGAAGCCAAGGTTAATTTGATGAAACATTAATATTGTTATTCTTAATTGATAAAGTTTAGGAAAAGGTAGGATAGGAAAAAAAAGACCAGAGATTATCAGGATTAGTCATAAGTTTAGATTTCATTATATGAAGAGCATGATATTGTATTTTTTCGATTTTATAAATATTAGCGCAAGTAGTTTCGGCCCAGGTATTACAATAGTAGGTTAAGATATTACAATAGTAGGTAGTGAATAAGAGAAAAGTATATTGCTTTAATGATTTATAATGGAAGGAAGAATTGAGTTCTCCTACAAATACCCAAAGCTCGAGCTATTTTTGACATTGCTGCATCACATTGCGCAGTCCAAGAGAGCTTATAGTGTAATATTATGCCTAAAAATTTATGAGTAGTGAAAAATGGAACAGAATGATTGCCAAGAGTGATAGGAGAACAGGGAAAGAGGTAGACTCTGATTATGGAATAGTATACAGTGTATCTTGAAAGCATTAATTTTAAGTTTTTTGGAAGAAAACCAGCTAAAAACAGGAGAAGTTTGGGTTTGTACATTTTCAATTAAATTACCAAGGGAAGAGTGGGAAAAGGTAAAACAAGTATCATCTGTAAATATAGTAGGGGTGCCTGTAGTAAATGTCTGAAAAATATCATTGATGTAGATTAAAAATAAAGGAGGACCCAATATGGATCCCTGGGGAACCCCCAACGGATTAGAAACAATAGCAGAATTAACAAATTGTTTGCGATCTGTTAAAAAGTTAGTAAGTAAATCAAGACTAGGGCCTCTGATACCAAAATAGTTAAATTTATAGAGAAGAATATCATTATATATGGTATAAAAGGCTTTAGGAAATATTCAAAGAAAACAGCCATTGAAAACAAAATGAACAATAGATCTCTTCGAATTGAATCAGAAAGTGTGTAGAAGTGACGAAAGCTCTGGACTTTTTCTCCAGAAACCAAATTGAGATGGGTGAATAAGATAATATTTAAAAACAAAAAATGATAATCTTTTAAATATCAATGTCTCAATGAGTTTAGGGAAAACAGAAACAATTGAAATAGGACGATAATGGGGATGGTCTTTACGGTCAAACAATTTCCATTGTGGACAATTTTATAAAACATGTAAAACAAAATTTTGCACAATAATTTATTTGAAAAGAAAAAAATATTTTCGGAGGGGGGGATCAACCCTCCTTAGCTCAACCCTGGAGCATATAAGCATGAAAATTAATATTCTTTCATTACTTGAGAACAATGTTCAATAACCATATCAGTATGACGTTTAATAAAAAAAATTGTCTTGAATCAACTTTCTGTCTCTTCCTTTTTTGAATAAGACCGACAGAACGATAAACTTTAAAAAATTGTGTGATTCCCCAACCCAGTTTAAACCTCCAAGTGAAGACTATAGGTAACGTCAGTAGCGGTTCTAGACCAAACAAACATAAAACAAAATCTTCAATGTTATTGAACATTAGAACGCTGAAAATGTATTCAATAACATTGAAGATTTTTTCTTTGCAGTGTTTTATTTTTTGTATAAAGATTTTTTCATTGGTGAATAAAGAATAACATTCGAATTTAAGCGGAATAGTCCTGTCTTGGATTACAGGCCCGTCTCCGGCGACCACCCTTCCCAATTCTCCCTGCCCAAGTCAAGTCAGCGGAATAGAAAAACGACGTGCATACCCGTCAAAACTTGAATATTAATAAACAAAAGAGAAAAAGCGCCCTCTGGCATTTCGTGCCTTTCGGGTTACCATGACAACTAAAATTGAAAAGTGAGAATTAAACACAATTGACATTTCTTCATGTACCTATGATTCATTCCATCAGAGGGGCGAAGTATAGCCCAGATGCTCTTGCGCCATAAAAAAGCCAAACAATCAATCGATTCCATCAGAATATAGTGGCAGCAATAATTTTTCTTTGGTTTTAACACAAGCAAGTGAAAGAAAATCGCCTAAGGCTGATATTTAATTTAGTGGGTTTCAATTAATATTAATTCGCGGCCCTCTAATTGGCGGCTATCTAATCGGCGAACCTCTAATTGTCGGCCATCTAATCGGAGGCCCTCTAATTGGCGACCCTCTTATTGGTGGCCCTCTAATTGGCGACCCACTAATTGGTTACCCTCTAATTGGTGATACTCGAATTCGCGGCTGTCTAATTGGCGACCCTCTAAT
Organism: Dysdera silvatica; assembly: GCA_006491805.2. Classification (NCBI taxonomy): domain Eukaryota; kingdom Metazoa; phylum Arthropoda; class Arachnida; order Araneae; family Dysderidae; genus Dysdera; species Dysdera silvatica. The sequence goes on along the minus strand of QLNU02007005.1, from coordinate 4,610 downwards.
TTGCGACTTTTAAGTTCGTGACCCTATAATTCGTTAGGTTTTCGATGTTAAAATAGCCATTATTATTGCATTTACGGAAGCCCTTTGTTACCTTTTTGTTTTTTTACTCTTTTTGTTGCGCGCAGACAGACAGACCAAAAGCAATAGCGAGTTCAATATGTATTGAAACCTGCTACTAACTATATTATTGATACAACCAGGGCCGTGCTTAGGGAGGTTCGAGCTGGGCGGCCGCCCAGGGTCGCCAGAAAGTGTAGTGCAAATACCAAGAAATCAGTTTTTAGCAGCCCCATATACTTGCAACAGAGTATTTGGTCAATTGTCCTTTTTCATGTGATGCCATGCTTCCCATAAAACAACTTCGAAATGGTGGTCAAAATAAATATTATTAGTCAAATGTGTAAGCATCAGTAGCCTATGTACGTTATCATGTTTATTGTGGTGGCCATATGGTCACTGCAGATACTGCTGGCAGCACAAAAAAAAATAAAAAAATTACTTTGTAAGTTCTAATAGTATAAAAAAAAGCGGCTTCGTTCGTTAAGATAGCTTTTCATTAATTCGTTATAATTATACTAATTAGAGTAATAATAATTACAATGATTGATTTGTATTTTATTTAACTAATTTTTATCCCCTATTTTCAATTTAACTTCATTATCTGTTCTTTATTTGTACGTACAGCGTTTAGAGCAGTAAAGGACTTATGCTTAATATTTTTAAGAGCCTCTAACACCGTAAGCATGACACTGGATACAACTACAACAAAGTTGCAACAGTAATCTCTTAGCTTTATTAAGACGTAACGAAAAAATAACGGAACAATGTGGCTTTTTTTTTTTTTGTTTAATTGACCTCCGTAAAAACATTTTCAACATTAAAAATTGGGCGGCAAAAAATCCCTACCTATGTGCACGGGTGCCGTCAGCGGTGCCCGTGCACATAAGTAATTTAACAAAATTGGGTTGTATTTGTGGGGGGTATGGCCCCGGCCCTAGCGTAGAACACCACTGGGTAACGCCATATTACGATTTCAACATGTAATCGATAGCGATGTCTTACAAATTGAGCACATAACTTTACAAACTTTTCATGTAATTGTTCTAATAAAGTTTTTATTAGCTGTTCTCTAATTGTAGTTTTTGTAGCGCCACATTTCCACCTGATGGTGAAAATTTACTTCCTTTTTTTTCAGAAATCTCTTTCTTGTAACCTCAATAGCATATATGCCAAATTTCCTCGTGATCTATTATTTAAAACCGCCTCCAGATGGCTCCGAATAGTGTCACTTATTTTATAACCACCCTGTATGAAGTTGTGAAGTTGTCATCTCTGTATTCTTCTCTCCCCTCCCCTTCATGAAGTTTTTGCGCATGCTAATGCCCTTGGCTAACAAGAAAGAGTCTTTCTCGTTAGCTGCGGCTAATCGGGACTGTTGTTATACTTTATCAAATATAAATGACAGACCCGGGCCGCACCTACTTCTCCTGGAAATACAGTGCCGCTAGTTCGGCCAACTTTTCCAAAAAAAACTACACATGCACACACACACGCGACTGCCCCGGCCTAATGCCATGAACAGTGAGTAACGAAACCGTGTGGATCCAAATTTGAACATCTGTTTTAATTTAACGGTTCACCATTTCCAACCACGATTGAAAGCACAATTAATAATTATGGATATACCCTTTATATCGAAGAGCGACTACAGGTGAGTCATTAAGTGAAAATAATTTGTAGAATATATAACTAAAATATTTCTAACGTTAATGCGATTATCTATGTAATAATACAGCATTCGGGACGATTATTTTTTCATTTAAAACTCTCTCATTGGGTATTTGAATATTATAAATGAGTACCATTCCCACCCACGATCGAAAATACAATATTAAAAAACGCGTACTCAAATTCACTCAGCCTGTAAGTCCGTCTACAATATTGGATAATGGCCAAACTTGGCGCCGAACGTTTATTTTTTAAAAAACAAAATGGGCTTGCCGGATAATCTTTACTCCCAAAAATTTATACAGAAGTTTATGTGGAAGAAAGTATGTAGAGATTGCGATGTTGTGGAAATGTATAATGATTGTCTTATAAAAAATGATGATGAAGAAGAAAGCAGTGTGCTCCAAGAGAGAGCAGAGTGGGAATCGCCTGAGCTGATGGAGAATGTCCTTGCTGCCATAAATAGTGTTAATGCAAGACTGGAACCCATCCATCTGAGAATTGCGAAGGGCTATGATGAAAAAAGTGGAGAAGCCTGTTATGTATTTAGCAGTACAAACACAAGTGATCTTCCAAAGTTCCAGACCATGTATTCTAAACAGGAGTTGAACTTTTTTCGAAAGCTAATGGCATGTATTGTTACCTCAGGTGAGGGTAAAGTGAGCCATACAACCGCCTTAAACTTGTCTAGTGAACTAGAACGAAAAGTCTCTAAGGAACAGGTGCAGATGCTGATCAATCGATTTTGTATGGATATGTGGCTTGTTGATGAGAACGGTAGCTTGTCACTAAGCAATCGTACTCGTTTAGAATTTGCACCCTATCTTCGTTCAGAATTCGAGGATTTTCTAGCTATTTGTATTTGCAAAGATGTCATTCTTCAGTATTTTGAAGTATGCTCAGAATGTCAGATGAAGATGCACCGACACTGCTTGAATCGTTATTTTAAAGAAGTCAAGGAGAAGAATTGTCCTAAGTGTCATGAGCCATGGAATGAAGAAAATGGAAACAATTAGTCTATTCCTCGTTGCACATTAAGTTTGGATTATGTTGCACTGGAAGTTCTTTATATAAATATTTCAATATTGTTGTTTTGTATCATTTGAAAGGTTTATCATGTTAAAACCTATTTGGAGGAAGCAACTCTAGATGTCAAATATTAGTACGTTTGTTTTTTAAAAAGGGGCCCAACATAAATGTATGTTGAGAAATGCATTGCAATTTTTATGTAACATTTTGTATTTTGTGCACTGTTGTGCTTTTGTACCAATGAAACAGGCTTAAAATAAAAGCATTATATCTGTAATTTGTTAATATCCTTTAGTTCAAATTTTTTTAAATGTTAAAAGTGTTAACCATCTTTCCTTCTGTATAAATTACCTTAGTAATCTTGCTTCGTGTTTACTGAGTTAGAATGAAGAAGTTTTAGTTCATTAAATGCTAGTGAACATTGGTTGTAAAGTATGGGTTGATATGTGGTGACTGATGTCCCAGCTGTTTTTTAGTTTTCTTGTAATCATTTGAGCTAAGCGTTGCATACTCCTATTAACTGTAGTGTACTTTCACGTGAATCTTTTTCCTCTCAAACTTTATTTTCATTTTATTCCATATTCAAACTCTAATAGCGAATCTTGAATTTTTTTCTTCTTAACACACGAGCAGGCACGCCGATTAGAGGAATGCATATGATGTGCTTCACACCATTGGGGCCGACGGCCTAAAAATATTGGGGGGAACAATATGCCAGTAGAAGGCATTTTGTTTGAAATTGAATGGTGATTTGGAACCCTGACACCAACATTGGGGGATGTATCCTCCACTAATGGCACCCATGCTTTACATCCCATCTAATTATATAGCATTATTTCATAAAAAATGTCCAATTTTACGGGGAACAGTAACTGGAATTTTCACTTTGTCACCCTACCCCAAAAGATTGTGACTTGGAAGACAACAGGAAAGAGTTCAACCAGTTTCGAAAGCAAGGGTGAACAATTCTTTTCACAAATTGTAAGTTGTGGGGTGTGAAACAACCCACACAACTGCTTGCGGGTTAAAACATGTATGAAAACAAGGTCACGAATTGGTTACACGAGTTGTTATTTTTCACTGTTCTCTGACTCCAGTCAATAATGGATAGATGATGCTGAATAACCTTCATTGGTTTTGGAGGAGGAAGTGGGATATAATGGAGGGATGGGTGGCTGCCGAAGGTAGTGCTGTAGCTTGCTGTCCTTGCACCATGGAAATGTAACCAAATGATCAATAACCACCTTATTTGAGATGAAAAATAAATTAATCTTACAACTAAAGGACAGATTCTTCGAGTGAACAATTGGAATCAGTGCAGGCTGGAACACCATAAATATATATTGCCCCCTCGCTTTACCCGTTGAGCCAGGATCATATCATGGAAAATGAAATGAAAAGTACATAGAGTGTCTACGAATCGGAAAAAGTTGGGGGAAGTTTTTCCTGATTGGAAAAGCCAGAGAAATTTGAAATTCCTTGTTTGTTATAATAAATAACTTATTAAAATAATTTTCCTGAACTATGCTTTTCGTACCACATTGCATACTGAAAATTTTGAAAAACTTATACTTTTGACTAAACCTCTTCCAAAAATTACCCTTTTGCACCAAAACTAATATAATTTATATAAAATTATTAAGCCCATATATTTCTCAGGAGAAAATGTTTGCCAAATATGTAACTAAAACTTGAAAAACAAAAAGTGTTTTTAGCTAAATTATCCAATCTGTAAGGAATTTTTATTATACCAATTTCCTTTGCCTTATATATAGTCACACTTTAAATGGAGTAGAAGATGAAGCATCAGCTATGTGATTATATAGTTGAGCTCTTTTATAATGAAGTCGAAA
>QLNU02006995.1:0-10447 GCA_006491805.2 Dysdera silvatica | reverse complement strand
CCATCCATTGAAATCAGCTGGCCAAGGAAAATATATGAATCAGCAATTTCTAGCTCAAAGTTGTTAACTTGTATTTTTGTTTCCTCTACGAAATTACTGAACATGATCTTAGTTTTTTGTAGGTTCATCTTGAGTCCAACTTCTTTACTTCTAGTTGAGAGCTCCTGTACCATGTCTTGGAGTTCTGATGGGTTCGTTGAAAAAATAACAATGTCATCAGCAAACCGCAGATGATTTAAATATTCACCATTTATTTTTATTCCCTTGTCATTCCAATTTGTCTGCTGAAAAATCATCTGTAAAGCTGAAGTAAAAAGTTTTGGAGAAATGGTATCTCCCTGCCTCACGCCTTTGCCAAGTTTGATAGTTTTGGTATCTTTATGTAACCGAAATTTTGCACTTGCATTTTTATACACACGTTTCAATATGTCAATGTACACATCCTCAATGTCTGTTGATCTTAAAGAGTTGATGACTGCTGATGTTTTAATAGAGTCAAAGGCCTTCTCATAGTCAATAAATGCAACACACAATGGAAGTTCATATTCATGTGTTCTTTCAATTAATTCTCTTAATACTTGAATATGGTCCACTGTACTGAATCCACTTCGAAATCCAGCTTGTTCTCTTGGTTGAGCTGCATCTAATTTTTTCTGCAGGCGATGTGTTAGCACTTTTGTGAAGATTTTATAAATAGCAGGTAACAAGCTAATTGGTCGGTAATTTTTCAAATCCTCTTTATCACCTTTTTTATGCAAAAGAATTACTGTTGCAGAATCCCATTGGTTTGGTATGTTACCACTGTTGAGGCATTTGGTAAAGAATTTTGCGAGTATGTCTTCTACATGTTCTCCAGCTTCTTTTAAGATATCTAATGTAATGCCATCATCGCCAGGGGATCTTCCTTTCTTCATACTTTTTATTGCAAATGAAACTTCTTCTTTTAAGATTTTAGGAGCTATTCCTTCGACTATTTCAATGTCTTCGTTTAATTCACTGTTACTTTCGTATAGATTTGTGTAGAATTCTTCAACTCTTCTAAGTATTTCTTCCCTATTTCTTTTGCCATGCTCTCCTTTTAATGCAATGATGTAGTTTCTTCCAACAGAAAACTTCCTCTTTAACAAACCTACAGCTCTTGGATATTTCAATGACTGCCTTTACTATTCGAAGTTGAAAGTAGGTTATCGCTGGTAACCAGCGAAATTGACTATATACTGGCAAACAAGAAATCAATTATTGAAGATTGCAGCGTACTGAACAGATTTAATACTGAAAGTGAACATCGAATGGTGAGATGTAAAGTGTGCTTAAATACTAAATTAGAAAGGCAGAAGCTCATTAGGAAACAAGTAAGTAAGAGGGTAGATTTAATGAAACTAAAAGCAAATACCGAGGCATTCAAGTTGGAATTAAAAAATCGCTTTTCTGCACTGGAAGGACTTATTAAAGAAGTTGACATCTCAGAAGCAAACGAAAACATTGTTAAGACAATAGTTGAAATTGGTGGTGTAACCTGTAAAAAGCACAATAGCAAATTATCTGAGAAGACGAAACAGCTCATGAAAAGGCGAAGAGATATGAAGGTGGACAATCGAAATACCAGTTCCAGGATTGAGTACATAGAACTTTGTAAAACTCTGCGCAAAAGCATGAAAGAAGACATAAGAAAATTCAACTGTGAGCTAGTAAGGAAAGCCATTGAAAACAACAAGAGCCTTAGGGTGTTGTAAAAGGAAATTTATCTCCTGGGAAGAAACAAATCATTGCATTAAAAGGAGAGGATGGCACCGTAACAAGAAATAGGGAAGAAATACTTAGAAGAGTTGAAGAATTCTACAAAAAACTATACGAAAGTAACAGTGAATTAAACGAAGACGCTGAAATATTTTAAGGAACAGCTCCTAAAATCTTAAAAGAAGTTTCATTTGCAATAAAAAGTATGAAGAAAGGAAGAGCCCCTGGTGATGATGGTATTACATTGGATATCCTAATCCTAAAAGAAGCTGGAAAAGATGTGGAAGACATATTTGCAAAATTTTTTACAAAATGTCTTAACAGCGGTAACATACCAAACCAATGGAATTCCGCAACAGTAGTTTTTTTGCATAAAAAAGGTGATAAAGAGGATTTCAAAAATTACCGACCAATTAGCTTGTTACCTGCTATTTATAAAATCTTCACAAAAGTGCTAACACATTTCCTGCAGAAAAAATTAGATGCAGCTCAATCAAGAACCAAGCAGGATGTGTACATTGACATGGTGAAACGTGTGTATAAAAATGCAAGTGCAAAATTTCGGTTACATAAAGATACCGAAGCTATCAAAATTGGTAAAGGTGTGAGGCAGGGAGATACCATTTCTCCAAAACTTTTTACTTCAGCTTTACAGATGATTTTCCAGCAGATAAATTGGAATAACAAGGGAATAAAAATAAATGGTGAATATTTAAATCATTTGCGGTTTGCTGATGACATTGTTATTTTTTCAACGAACCCATCAGAACTCCAAGACATGGTACAGGAGCTCTCAACTAGAAGTAAAGAAGTTGGACTCAAGATGAACCTACAAAAAACTAAGATCATGTTCAATAATTTTGTAGTGGAATCAAAAATACAAGTTGACAACACTGAGCTAGAAATTGCTGATTCATATATTTACCTTGGCCAGCTGATTTCAATGGATGGCAACATTATGAAAGAACTCAACGGACGTATTAAACTTGGCTGGGGTGCATTTGGAAGAAACAGTTTTATCCTGAAGGGGAAATTGCCTTTATGTCTAAAAAGAAAAGTCTTCAACCAGTGTGTATTGCCAGTCCTCTCTTATGGATCAGAGACATGGAGTCTAACAGTTGGAGCAATACGAAAGTTACAGACAACGCAAAGGAGCATGGAGAGGTGCATGCTTGGAATAACTAGGAGAGATCGAAAAAGAAACACTTGGGTGAGAGAGCAAACTAGAGTAGAGGACATCATTGTTAAAGTAAAAGGGCTGAAATGGCGATGGGCTGGGCATATTGCAAGAAGAACTGATCAACGATGGACAACAGAAATTCTGAACTGGATTCCAAGAGACCACCGAAGACCTAGAAAACGTCCTCAAACTAGATGGGTGGATGAAATAAGAAAAGAGGTTGGGGTGACGTGGAAACGAATGGCCCAGGATAGACTTGTGTGGAAAGCATTTGGAGAGACCTTCATCCAGCAGTGGATAGATAATGGTTGAATATGATGATGATGATATATATATATATATAAAAGTTTTCCTCGCCCATTCTTGGCGGTAACAGGCTTTGGGACGGGCAGAGCGCCATGTTCCCAAGCCTCTTTTTACATCACTTCTTAATGTGCCATGTCTAGAAACTTCCTGACAATGTGACACGTGTTTAGGATTGTGGCTTTTTGTATTTCAATGTAGGTGTTTGGGTCAATGTTGAGTATCTCCAAATTCGTCGCAAGCGTTTTTGGTACTATCCCTGTTGCTGAGATGACTAACGGGATGATGAGGATCTTTTCCATACCCCATATATCTCGTACTTCATGTCTGAGATCTTGGTACTTGGTGATTTTCGTTATGTAGGTTGTCTGTATGTTATTGGTGTTGGGTACTGCTATGTCGATTAAGTACGTGGTCTTATTCGATTTATCGACGAGGGTTATGTCAGGACGGTTATGTGGGACTGTCTTGTCTGTTATGATTGCTCTATCCCAGTAAAGCTTGTGTGTTTCGTTCTCATGCACGGTCTCTGGCTCATATTTGTAGTACGGGCATTTTTCTGTCAGAAAGCCAGCATTCGCTGCCAATTTCTGGTGGACTATTTTCGCTACTTGATCGTGCCTATGTTTGTAGTCTGACTGCGCAAGGATCTTGCATCCTGCCATCACGTGTTGGATTGTCTCCGATGCCGCATGACAGTGTCTGCATTTGTCGCTTTCTATGTCTTTTCTCTGGATGAATTTCTGATTGTTCCTTGTTGCGATCACTTGGTCTTGGATGGCTAGCATGAATCCTTCTGTCTCTGGCTGGAGAGTGCCTTTGGCCAGCCAAGAATTTGATGCCTTTTTGTCAACGTGTGGTTGTTGCAGGTCATTGTAGTGCCTGCCATGTAATGGTTTTCCGGCCCAAGTTCTTAGTTTCTGTTCATTGGCTGTTTCCAGGACACGCTTTTCGGTACTACACAGGTTTAGTGGCGTGTAATTTGCATCTGCTTGTATTATGGCTTGGATGAGTGGCGATCGGGGACTCTTCAACTGGAAGTATTGCCTCATGCTCTGGATCTGCTTGTCATGTAAGTCTTTGAGGTCCGCTTGTCCGCGTCCTCCTTCTTCCCGGGGTAGTGTTTGCCGTTCAATTGCCGTTGCAGGGTGTAGTTGTCCGGCTCTTCTTTGGATGGTTCTCATTTTCCGCTGGAGTTGTTCTAGTTCAGTGTTGGTCCATTTGATTATCCCGAAGGAGTAGGTGAGCACTGGTACCGCATATGCGTTAATTGCTTGCGTGGTGTTCTTCCCGCTCAGTTTCGTCTTCACAATGCTTCTAAGTCTTTCTTGGAATGCTTGCGTGAGCTGGACCTTGACTTTCTTGTGCTCCTGCTGCCGTTTTTGCATTATCCCTAGGTATTTGTAGGTTTCGCCCTCGTCCAAGATCTTCAGTAGTCTCCCGTCTTCGAATTCGATGCCTGGTAAATCTTCTTTTCTATTCTCCTGTATTTTGCACTTATCGAGGCCGAATTCCATTCCTATGTCCTTGGAGAATGTCTCTGTTATACTGATGAGTTGTCGGAGTTGGGTGATTGTTGGCGCGTATAGCTTGATGTCATCTACGTACATGAGGTGGGAGACTTTATGTAGGTTTCTCTTGTCTTTCTTCAGCATGTATCCGTATTTACTTGTGTTCAGCATCCTTGACAAGGGGTTCAACGCCAAGCAGAACCACTGGGGGCTTAGTGCGTCTCCTTGAAAGATTCCGCGGCGGATGGGGATCTCGGCCGTTTCTATTTTACTGTCTGGCGTGTTTAGCTGTAACCGGGTTCTCCATTGTTTCATGCTGCTCTGTAGGAATCGGATGATTGAGGGATGCACTTTGTATATGCTGAGTATTTCAAGGAGCCACGAGTGCGGAACAGAGTCGAAAGCCTTCTTGTAGTCTATGTATGCGGTGTTGAGTTTTCGCTTTTGTTTTCTTGCTTGTTCCAGGATAACTGAGTCGATGGTAAGCTGCTCTTTACATCCCAGAGTCCCTTTCTGGCATCCCTTTTGTTCTTCCGTCATTAAGTTGTTGCTTTCGCTGTGCCGGCTTATTTTTTCAGAGATGCACCCCGTGAGTATCTTATACAGGGTGTTAAGGCACGTAATGGGTCGGTATTTCGCTGGGTTACTGGTATCCTGGTCCTTCGGTAGGAGGTAAGTTATTCCTTTGCAGAGGAATTCAGGCATTTTGCTGGGGTCTTCAATTATCGCCGTAAGTTCCTTGGCTAATGGGCCATGGGTGCTGGTAAATTTCTTGTACCAGAAGTTGTGTATGCCGTCAATACCGGGTGCTTTCCAGTTGTGCGTACGTTGGATTACCTGCTGGAGTTCCTCTATCGTGATGCCCGTATACTCCATCTCTTCTATTCCCCTCGTAGCCTCCATTTCTTGCTGAATCCAGGGGGCACTTTTGTGCTGTACTTCATTGGACCATAGTGTCTTCCAGAAGGTCTCTATTACTGCTGGCTTTGGGGCTTCGTACTTGTCTTTGTTCGCTGGGGTCTCTTGAAGCTTCCTGTAGAAGGCCTTCTGGTTTGCTTGGAATTGCTTGTTCTGTTGTTTTTTGTTGGTATAGTCTTTGTATCTTCGGAGTCTTCTGGCGTATACACCCAGTTTTTGTATATATATATATTGTTATATAGAAATGGCCTGCAAAAGGGTTGCTGGTATCTAACTGGAAGGAGACCCACACGCTGAACGTATGTGACGATGTGTGGAACCGGTCAGGCCAGTAACCTAGTGTCCTACCCCGCCTTCAAGTGGTGCAGGCTGAGCTTTCTATTTATGTGGCAAATTAATATTTGCTGCACGGATAGAAAGGCGGAAGGGGAGGGCTAATTCACCAACCCGTCTAGCCAGCGTGGTGAAATTATGGCTAATTCCTCCATTATGTTGACACACCAGAAACCATGGCCCCTAGTCTCCAGGTGCTGGAGTGCTCCTGATCAAGACAGCGGTCAGTGTGGCATGAAAGCAGGGGGTGCTAAGAATCACTGGAATGGCCCAGGCTGCCGTTTGTTATTGACCTTGGCAACGTATAATGGACGATCCCTTGCTTCTGAAGCAAAACTTCAGGAATTGGAAGAGGAACTAGACAAGATCAAATGGGACATTGTAGGACTCAGTGAAGTTAGAAGAAAAGGTGAAGAGTTGGTGGAACTGAAAAGCGGACATTTGTTTTATTATAGAGGAACGGAAACTGGAAGAACAAGTGGTGTTGGCTTCTTAATCAACAAAAGAATTAAAGACTGTCTTCTGGAAGTTGAAAGTACATCAGATCGAGCAGCGAGGCTTGTTGTTCAACTAACCCAGCGATACCAACTTCAAATAGTACAGGTATATGCACCAACATCAAGCCATACCGACGAAGAGGTTGAAGAATTTTATGAAGAAATCAAAGAGTTACACACCAAAGGGAAACAACATATCAAGCTCATCATGGGGGATTTCAATGCAAGAATTGGACAACAGGAACAAGGAGAGACATCGGTTGGTAAATACGGATATGGGGAAAGGAATGAACGTGGCGATCAACTCATCGAATTTGCAGAAGCTGAAAACCTTAGCATCATGAATTCATTTTTTAAGAAGAAACCGCAAAGAAAATGGACATGGAAACACCCAAATGGGGGAACTAGTGAAATTGACTATATCCTGGCAAACAAGAAATCAATTATTGAAGATTGCAGTGTACTGAACAGATTTAATACTGGAAGTGATCATCGAATGGTGAGATGTAAAGTGCACTTAAATACTAAATTAGAACGACAGAAGCTCATTAGGAAACAAGTAAGTAAGAGGGTGGATCTAATGAAACTGAAAGTAAATACCGAGGCATTCAAGTTGGAATTAAAAAATCGCTTTTCTGCACTGGAAGGACTTATTGATGAAAGTGATATCTCAGAAGCAAATGAAAACATTGTTAAGACAATAGTTGAAACTGCTGGGGAAATTGGTGGTGTAACCTGTAAAAAGCACAATAGCAAATTATCTGAGAAGACAAAACAGCTCATGAAAAGGCGAAACAACTCATGAAAAGGCGAAGACTTATGAAGGTGGACAATCAAAATACCAGTCGCAAGATCGAGTATGTAGAACTTTGCAAAACTTTGCGCAAAAACATGAAAGAAGATATAAGAAAATTCAATTGTGAGTTAGTAAGGAAGGCCATTGAAAGCAACAAGAGCCTTAGGGTTGTTAAAGGGAGTTTGTCTATTGGGAAGAAACACATCATTGCATTAAAAGGAGAGGATGGCACCGTAACAAGAAATAGGGAAGAAATACTTAGAAGAGTTGAAGAATTCTACAAAAAACTATATGAAAGTAACAGTGGATTAAACGAAGACGCCGAAATAGTCGAAGGAACAGCTCCTAAAATCTTAAAAGAAGAAGTTTCATTTGCAATAAAAAATATGAAGAAAGGAAGAGCCCCTGGTGATGATGGTATTACATTAGATATCCTAAAAGAAGCTGGAGAATATGTAGAAGACATACTTGCAAAATTCTTTACCAAATGTCTTAACAGCGGTAACATACCAAACCAATGGGATTCTGCAACAGTAATTCTTTTGCATAAAAAAGGTGATAAAGAGGATTTAAAAAATTACCGACCAATTAGCTTGTTACCTGCTATTTATAAAATCTTCACAAAAGTGCTAACACATCGCCTGCAGAAAAAATTAGATGCAGCTCAACCAAGAGAACAAGCTGGATTTCGAAGTGGATTCAGTACAGTGGACCATATTCAAGTATTAAGAGAATTAATTGAAAGAACACATGAATATGAACTTCCATTGTGTGTGGCATTTATTGACTATGAGAAGGCCTTTGACTCTATTAAAACGTCAGCAGTCATCAACTCTTTAAGATCAGCAGACATCGAGGATGTGTACATTGACATGGTGAAATGTGTGTATAAAAATGCAAGTGCAAAATTTCGGTTACATAAAGATACCAAAACTATCGAACTTGGCAAAGGTGTGAGGCAGGGAGATACCATTTCTCCAAAACTTTTTACTTCTGCTTTACAGATGATTTTTCAGCTGATAAATTGGAATAACAAGGGAATAAAAATAAATGGTGAATATTTAAATCATCTGCGGTTTGCTGATGACATTGTTATTTTTTCAACGGACCCATTGGAACTCCAAGACATGGTACAAGAGCTCTCAACTAGAAGTGAAGAAGTTGGACTCAAGATGAACCTACAAAAAACTAAGATCATGTTCAATAATTTTGTAGAGGAAACAAAAATACAAGTTGACAACACTGAGCTAGAAATTGCTGATTCATATATTTACCTTGGCCAGCTGATTTCAATGGATGGCAACATTATGAAAGAACTCAACAGACGTATTAAACTTGGCTGGAGTGCATTTGGAAGAAACAGTTTTATCCTGAAGGGGAAATTGCCTTTGTGTCTAAAAAGAAAGGTCTTCAACCAGTGTGTATTGCCAGTCCTCTCTTATGGATCAGAGACATGGAGTCTAACAGTTGGAGCAATACGAAAGTTACAGACAACGCAAAGGAGCATGGAGAGGTGCATGCTTGGAATAACTAGGAGAGATCGAAAAAGAAACACTTGGGTGAGAGAGCAAACTAGAGTAGAGGACATCATTGTTAAAGTAAAAGGACTGAAATGGCGATGGGCTGGGCATATTGCAAGAAGAACTGATCAACGATGGACAACAGAAATTCTGAACTGGATTCCAAGAGACCACCGAAGACCTAGAAAACGTCCTCAAACTAGATGGGTGGATGAAATAAGAAAACAGGTTGGGGTGACGTGGAAGCGAATTGCTCAGGATAGACTTGTGTGGAAAGCGTTTGAAGAGACATTCATCCAGCAGTGGATAGATAATGGTTGGATATGATGATGATGATGATATATAAATATCAATGTATTAAAAAATACAAATAACAGAAAGGTAAAAAGCGTATTAACAAAGATATTAAATAAGATGGAATAACAATGAAAGCAACATCATGAGATGTATTTTTCAGAAAACATTCAAAAAATAATAATAATGATAACTAAAAGAATTATCAACACACCAGAGCTGAGAAGTAAAACACCACGTGGAGAAATGAGAAGTTTTGTTGTAAAACATCAGGACATGGAGCAACAAAACACTTCTTGGATTAATTTAGAAAACAAATGCGGAACGAAATCCATTTGATTAAAATTCAAGCAAAGAAGAAGCGAAGAATTTATAGAGGATGAGAGACTATTAATGAAAAATTCTTTTGGAGACACGTGGGAAGAGGTTCTCAAGGGAGGCCTTCAGTGCTCCATAAGTAACGGGTTTTTTCTGTATAGTTTCCTAACTCTAAGCCAAAAAGGGAAACTATGCCTCCGGAAAACCTGTTAGCAAAACGAAGTAAATAAAGTCAAATTAACATTGAACAAAAAATGAAGAAAAAACCGTGAACTACGGACCTGCTCGTAATGTCTACACTATCGGCCTAATAGTGAGGCCCAAAACCGGAAATAAGAAATAGAAGTGGGTAACAGGAAGAAGTATTTTCAAGTTGTGACGACATGTTGCCACCAAAAATAAAATAAAAATATAACTGATGTTCCCTGACGCATAATATAGCATGTGCAGGAATGGTTTGCTGAGAATGAGGATGAAATGGCTGCTCGGAGGGCTGCTCGGAGCCCGGATCCAGACCCAGTGGACACCTTTAGGATGCACAAAAGCGACGGATATGATTCTGACCTTAACGACCATCTTCAAAGTCCTTTTTAGTAGTTTTTTTGAAAGATCGATAAAAGGACAATCCTGTCGAAACCCATCGAAATTCGACAAAAAATGAGTTTAGAGTAGTTGCCATTGTTAGAGTAGTTGCCATTAAAGCCAAAGGCGGTCGTACTAATCACTAATATCCGACACAAAGTCATTTTTCAAAGAGAACAGAAGGTTCAGATTACTTTTAATGGCATGGTTTATATCAATAATTATAACATTTTTTCAATAATAAAATGACACTGCCTAATTTTTATGGAACGGTTTTGGATAGAGAAGAACTGAGACCACATAAAGTTTCTTCATTAAAGGCATTCTTTCCAAGATGTTTTATTAGTACGTGGAAATTATCGTTGCTAATTAGGGAAAAATGAGATCAGCGCTTTTTCATTTGTATGATGTTTAAATCCTTATTTAAATTACGGGGTAACAAAATACCCAACAGTAAT
>QLNU02006994.1:0-11068 GCA_006491805.2 Dysdera silvatica | reverse complement strand
TAACAAATAAAAACTGCTCATTTTCTGAGACACTGGATATGCTGACGAACAGTGTGGTGGTAATGAAATGGAAGACGGTTTATGGTAAACGCTTAAACGATATTCAGAGTCTGTTTTCATGACAAGAACGTTCAGAAAGGCAAGTTTGTTATCAACCTCGCATTCAAATGAGAATCGAATATGATTATTGAACGAGTTGAGATTATGGGTGAGAACCTTGAGATCAGTATTATTATCGTCTAAAATTGCAAAGATGTTGTCTACATACGGAACCCAAATTTGATGTTGGTGCATATACCTGTACTATTTGAAGTTGGTATCGCTGGGTTAGTTGAACAACAAGCCTCGCTGCTCGATCTGATGTACTTTCAACTTCCAGAAGACAGTCTTTAATTCTTTTGTTGATTAAGAAGCCAACACCACTTGTTCTTCCAGTTTCCGTTCCTCTATAATAAAACAAATGTCCGCTTTTCAGTTCCACCAACTCTTCACCTTTTCTTCTAACTTCACTGAGTCCTACAATGTCCCATTTGATCTTGTCTAGTTCCTCTTCCAATTCCTGAAGTTTTGCTTCAGAAGCAAGGGATCGTCTTACACACGCACACATGTAATGTATGTATGTATATATATATATATATATATATATATATATATATATATAAAAGTTTTCCTCGCCCATTCTTGGCGGTAACAGGCTTTGGGACGGGCAGAGCGCCATGTTCCCAAGCCTCTTTTTACATCACTTCTTAATGTGCCATGTCTAGAAACTTCCTGACAATGTGACACGTGTTTAGGATTGTGGCTTTTTGTATTTCAATGTAGGTGTTTAGGTCAATGTTGAGTATCTCCAAATTCGTGGCAAGCGTTTTTGGTACTATCCCTGTTGCTGAAATGACTAACGTGATGATGAAGATCTTTTCCATACCCCCTTTATATCTCGTACTTCATGTCTGAGATCTTGGTACTTGGTGATTTTCGTTGTGTAGGTTGTCTGTATGTTATTGGTGTTGGGTACTGCTATGTCGATTAGGTACGTGGTCTTACTCGTTTTATCGACGATGGTTATGTCAGGACGGTTATGTGGGACTGTCTTGTCTGTTATGATTGCTCTATCCCAGTAAAGCTTGTGTGTTTTCGTTCTCATGCATGTATATATATATATATATATATATCTAGGTTACCTCTAGAATGAATATGGAGGTTTTAGTCATTAAGGAAATGGTGGAAGCTGTCCACCTCTGTCTTTGAAAGAACGACGAAAGTATCTTCGGCATATCCTCTCTAAATCTTAACCTTAAACTCGTCACAGTCCAAAATATCCATCTCCAAAGACTCCATACACAGGTTTAGATACAACATCAGAAACGTAGGTACCCATTGCGGTAAACATATTCGAAAACAATTGTATTCGGTTTTCAAAACTGCAAAAATGAAAACCTATCAAAGATCTACAATGAGCTAAGAAATACTATGTAACCTGGCAATATTATCAATTGATAAAATTGGCGTAGGAAAATGGGGGTTCAGGGGTGCTCAAGCCCTGCATTGGATAACATCAAACCACATTGTTTTTTCTAAGGCCGCATCAAAAAACCTTTGTTAAAGCCAAATGAGTTCCCCCGTTAGTACTACGCTACTGATTAAAAGAGATTTCAATGTGAACTTCGAGTCACTGAAAAATTTGCACGAATTAAAACAGGGTGATTTTAAATATATGTATATATAAAAAAAACTTTCCTCGCCCATTCTTGGCGGAAACAGGCTTTGGGACGGGCAGAGCGCCATGTTCCCAAGCCTCTTTTTACATCACTTCTTAATGTGCCATGTCTAGAAACTTCCTGACAATGTGACACGTGTTTAGGATTGTGGCTTTTTGTATTTCAATGTAGGTGTTTGGGTCAATGTTGAGTATCTCCAAATTCGTCGCAAGCGTTTTTGGTACTATCCCTGTTGCTGAGATGACTAACGGGATGATGAGGATCTTTTCCATACCCCATATATCTCGTACTTCATGTCTGAGATCTTGGTACTTGGTGATTTTCGTTATGTAGGTTGTCTGTATGTTATTGGTGTTGGGTACTGCTATGTCGATTAAGTACGTGGTCTTATTCGATTTATCGACGAGGGTTATGTCAGGACGGTTATGTGGGACTGTCTTGTCTGTTATGATTGCTCTATCCCAGTAAAGCTTGTGTGTTTCGTTCTCATGCACGGTCTCTGGCTCATATTTGTAGTACGGGCATTTTTCTGTCAGAAAGCCAGCATTCGCTGCCAATTTCTGGTGGACTATTTTCGCTACTTGATCGTGCCTATGTTTGTAGTCTGACTGCGCAAGGATCTTGCATCCTGCCATCACGTGTTGGATTGTCTCCGATGCCGCATGACAGTGTCTGCATTTGTCGCTTTCTATGTCTTTTCTCTGGATGAATTTCTGATTGTTCCTTGTTGCGATCACTTGGTCTTGGATGGCTAGCATGAATCCTTCTGTCTCTGGCTGGAGAGTGCCTTTATTAACCAAGGATTGAATATATCTTGTCAGCGATAATGGTTGCTGTAGGTCGTTGTGATGCCGCCGCCATCGCCAATGGTTTTCCCCTTAATTCTCTCAGTTTCTGTTCGTTGGCGTGTTCGAGACGCTCTTCGGTACTTGCCGTTTAGTGGCGTGTAATTTGCATCTGCTTGTATTATGGCTTGGATGAGTGGCGATCGGGGACTCTTCAACTGGAAGTATTGCCTCATGCTCTGGATCTGCTTGTCATGTAAGTCTTTGAGGTCCGCTTGTCCGCGTCCTCCTTCTTCCCGGGGTAGTGTTTGCCGTTCAATTGCCGTTGCAGGGTGTAGTTGTCCGGCTCTTCTTTGGATGGTTCTCATTTTCCGCTGGAGTTGTTCTAGTTCAGTGTTGGTCCATTTGATTATCCCGAAGGAGTAGGTGAGCACTATATATGTAATAATAATATATAATATATATATATATAATATAATAATATGTGTAAATAACCTTAATAACATGTAACATATATATGCAGTGCGTTTGGTATTTTTAGTGGACGCTTGATATTAGAGTTCATCATTGAAATAATGGCTAGTTGAAGAATGAAAATAAAGATACTTCAATAAAATGATATTCTGCAAAGTGGAAGATTAATGATCTTTATTAAATCATTCATAAATGTAACAAAATCAAGATGAGGCTTTCGATTTTGTTTGAAAATTTAATGGACACAGGGTGGAGTGTTTATGTACATTAATAAGCGATAGATCCTCCGTTCTTGCGCATAACTTTAAAGACACGTGAATCCGTTGATTCTATCGATGTTTGTAAATATTTAGGATCGATTTGATACCAAGTTTCCACAATAGCGTCCTTTAAGGCATTAACCGACGTGAATTGCTTTCCATCTGCATATATTTGACGAACAATATAATCCCATACGTTTTCGATAGGATTTAAATCAGGACTACGTGTCGACCAAATCATACTTTTAACCGTTTTTGAATTTATCCACCTTTTGGTGGAGATGGATGCATGGCACTGTGCGTTGCCCTGTTGAAAAATCCAGTTTTCCCCACATATTTCTGAGGCATATGGGAGGGCATATTCATTCAAAAGTTCTTGATAGCAGATAGAAATTATACGACTTTCGATGAAAGCTCCAGGCGTAGTATCGTTGTAGCCAAAGCCAACCCAAATGGTCAGCGACCTTCCTCCTTGCACTCTACAAGAAAAGTATTGCGGCGCTTTCCGTAAATCGTGCCAATAATGTTGAAAAGCATCCGGACCATCTAAGTTGAATTTCTTTTCGTCCGTGAAAAGTACTTGCAACCATTCATTGTTCCACTTCACGTGTCGTCGAGCCTAGTTTAAGTGTTCCTATTTGTGAACTTGGGTAAGAGGTGGTTTGCATTTTTTTTATCGAAAAGATAAATTTTTGGAATTAGAGAGCACATTCCATACTGTCCAACGTTTAACTGGGAGCTAACTAAGGTCGTTTCATATTTTTGCAGCCGACTTTCCTATATTACTGGCCTCTCTAATAATATTCCGCTTATCTCTTTCACTCAGTTTTGGTTTCGCTCCCCGCTTTTTGGGTGGATCCTTTTGGGGTTTCTTTTTGAAAAGGCCCTATAGTACTCCTTGGACCCTGAATAAGCTGACAAATTTTGAAAATGGATTTTCCATTTCATTTAAAAGCCACAATTTCCTCTTTCTCGAAATCCGTAAGTATTTTCCTTTCTGCCATGATTACAAACGCTGCTTTCGCAGACTCAAACCTGTTCACACGGGTATTTATACGAACCTACGCATCGAAAGAATACAATATGCAAATTTTTTAGTCTCTGCACTGCCATCTGTTAGTCAGGAATGATAGCATCCCTTAAATTAACAAACAACATATGTTACATAAATTTGCATTTTCCCCATTTATGTGACGATATATTGATATAAAAATTATTTTTGTACATGACATTACGGTTTCTCGACATTCTTCAAAATACTATTCGCAGTTATGTATTTTTTTAGCATTTACGTAAAAATATCAAGTGTCCACTAAAATACCAAACACGCTGTATATATATATATATATATATATATATATATATATATCATCATCATCATCATATTCAACCATTATCTATCCACTGCTGGATGAAGGTCTCTCCAAATGCTTTCCACACAAGTCTATCCTGAGCAATTCGCTTCCACGTCACCCCAACCTGTTTTCTTATTTCATCCACCCATCTAGTTTGAGGACGTTTTCTAGGTCTTCGGTGGTCTCTTGGAATCCAGTTCAGAATTTCTGTTGTCCATCGTTGATCAGTTCTTCTTGCAATATGCCCAGCCCATCGCCATTTCAGCCCTTTTACTTTAACAATGATGTCCTCTACTCTAGTTTGCTCTCTCACCCAAGTGTTTCTTTTTCGATCTCTCCTAGTTATTCCAAGCATGCACCTCTCCATGCTCCTTTGCGTTGTCTGTAACTTTCGTATTGCTCCAACTGTTAGACTCCATGTCTCTGATCCATAAGAGAGGACTGGCAATACACACTGGTTGAAGACCTTTCTTTTTAGACACAAAGGCAATTTCCCCTTCAGGATAAAACTGTTTCTTCCAAATGCACTCCAGCCAAGTTTAATACGTCTGTTGAGTTCTTTCATAATGTTGCCATCCATTGAAATCAGCTGGCCAAGGTAAATATATGAATCAGCAATTTCTAGCTCAGTGTTGTCAACTTGTATTTTTGTTTCCTCTACAAAATTATTGAACATGATCTTAGTTTTTTGTAGGTTCATCTTGAGTCCAACTTCTTTACTTCTAGTTGAGAGCTCTTGTACCATGTCTTGGAGTTCTGATGGGTCCGTTGAAAAAATAACAATGTCATCAGCAAACCGCAGATGATTTAAATATTCACCATTTATTTTTATTCCCTTGTTATTCCAATTTATCTGCTGAAAAATCATCTGTAAAGCTGAAGTAAAAAGTTTTGGAGAAATGGTATCTCCCTGCCTCACACCTTTACCAATTTTGATAGTTTTGGTATCTTTATGTAACCGAAATTTTGCACTTGCATTTTTATACACACATTTCACCATGTCAATGTACACATCCTCAATGTCTGTTGATCTTAAAGAGTTGATGACTGCTGATGTTTTAATAGAGTCAAAGGCCTTCTCATAGTCAATAAATGCAACACACAATGGAAGTTCATATTCATGTGTTCTTTCAATTAATTCTCTTAATACTTGAATATGGTCCACTGTACTGAATCCACTTCGAAATCCAGCTTGTTCTCTTGGTTGAGCTGCATCTAATTTTTTCTGCAGGCGATGTGTTAGCACTTTTGTGAAGATTTTATAAATAGCAGGTAACAAGCTAATTGGTCGGTAATTTTTCAAATCCTCTTTATCACCTTTTTTATGCAAAAGAATTACTGTTGCAGAATCCCATTGGTTTGGTATGTTACCGCTGTTAAGACATTTGGTAAAGAATTTTGCGAGTATGTCTTCTACATATTCTCCAGCTTCTTTTAAGATATCTAATGTAATACCATCATCACCAGGGGCTCTTCCTTTCTTCATATTTTTTATTGCAAATGAAACTTCTTCTTTTAAGATTTTAGGAGCTGTTCCTTCGACTATTTCAATGTCTTCGTTTAATCCACTGTTACTTTCGTATAGATTTTTGTAGAATTCTTCAACTCTTCTAAGTATTTCTTCCCTATTTCTTGTTACGGTGCCATCCTCTCCTTTTAATGCAATGATGTGTTTCTTCCCAATAGACAAACTCCCTTTAACAACCCTAAGGCTCTTGTTGCTTTCAATGGCCTTCCTTACTAACTCACAATTGAATTTTCTTATATCTTCTTTCATGCTTTTGCGCAGAGTTTTACAAAGTTCTATGTACTCAATCCTGGAACTGGTATTTTGATTGTCCACCTTCATATCTCTTCGCCTTTTCATGAGCTGTTTCGTCTTCTCAGATAATTTGCTATTGTGCTTTTTACAGGTTACACCACCAATTTCCCCAGCAGTTTCAACTATTGTCTTAACAATGTTTTCATTTGCTTCTGAGATATCAACTTCTTCAATAAGTCCTTCCAGTGCAGAAAAGCGATTTTTTAATTCCAACTTGAATGCCTCGGTATTTACTTTCAGTTTCATTAGATCCACCCTCTTACTTACTTGTTTCCTAATGAGCTTCTGTCGTTCTAATTTAGTATTTAAGTGCACTTTACATCTCACCATTCGATGATCACTTCCAGTATTAAATCTGTTCAGTACGCTGCAATCTTCAATAATTGATTTCTTGTTTGCCAGGATATAGTCAATTTCGCTGGTTCCTCCATTGGGGTGTTTCCATGTCCATTTTCTTTGCGGTTTCTTCTTAAAAAATGAATTCATGATGCTAAGGTTTTCAGCTTCTGCAAATTCGATGAGTTGATCGCCACGTTCATTCCTTTCCCCATATCCGTATTTACCAACCGATGTCTCTCCTTGTTCCTGTTGTCCAATTCTTGCATTGAAATCCCCCATGATGAGCTTGATATGTTGTTTCCCCTTGGTGTGTAGCTGTTTGATTTCTTCATAAAATTTTCCACGTAGCCAAGGTCAATAACAAACGGCAGCCTGGGCCATTCCAGTGATTCTTAGCACCCCCTGCTTTCATGCCACGCTGACCGCTACCTTGATCAGGAGCACTCCAGCACCTGGAGACTAGGGGCCATGGTTTCTGGTGTGTCAACATAATGGAGGAATTAGCCATAATTTCACCACGCTGGCTAGACGGGTTGGTGAATTAGCCCTCCCCTTCCGCCTTTCTATCCGTGCAGCAAATATTAATTTGCCACATAAATAGAAAGCTCAGCCTGCACCACTTGAAGGCGGGGTAGGACACTAGGTTACTGGCCTGGCCGGTTCCACACATCGTCACATGCGTTCAGCGTGTGGGTCTCCTTCCAGTTAGATACCAGCAACCCTTTTGCAGGCCATATATATATATATATATATATCAAATATTTAACTGTATTAAATGATAAAGTTTATAATGTATTTTAAAAATATTAAAAAATACTAATTAAGTAATCTGGAGGAGTAAGCCTACACAGACAATTAGAAACACCTGCAGTTATTTTCATCTTTCTAATTATATATGTATATACATATTTCCTTTTTTTCTAATGTATACTTAATAAGGACACGAGCAGGTTATACTCAAGTATTTATACTCGCAATCTGCTTTCCAAATTAGCGAACGTAGCCAATACCATGTCCAGGATTTAATTTTGGGGGCGGTTCAAGCATTTTTACAGCACGTATCGATACAATCACAACATGTAAAGCCGTGGCTAAATCCTATTAAAAATTTAGTTTCTGGGAGGGACCTGTCCCTAAGATTCCCTCTCTGGATTCGAGCAAGAAAGTAGCTATAAGAGACATGTGTTCCCAAAGCCGTGTGTGTGTGTTAGAAAGAGAACGTGAGTATTAACAAGTAGAAATATTCCTTAAAGTCACTTTATTATTATTCTCTACTTGTATCAATTTAAAATATATGAGGAAAGCATGTTATAAAAAAAGCAATATTTTAATAATCGTTTATTAATGGCATTAGGGATTTAATCAATCTATTTTTTAAACGAGAGATTAGTGAACGAAAATTTAGCCGTTTAAAATTAAGATAGTTGTTTAAATCCATTAAAATATTGAAATAAAAAAGATATTTATTAGATTTTTCGGTCATGACACCATAATATAATTCTTTATTAAAATTAATTATGCAATAATTTTCAACACCCACGTACAATTAGTTCAATCTAGAGCTTTTTTTTTTGTTTAGGAGAAAAAGGGACGCCATCCTCATCCTGGGTTCCAACCAGGGTCCCTCCGTTGAGCCCGTAGTGTCTTGACCACCAGACGAACGAAGACAGGAACAAGAACAACGCTCTGTTTCTCCATATATAAGGTTGTAAGATATTATTACCCTTCTTAGGGTTAACACAATTGATAAATAATGATCAATACACAAAGCCACCGGAGCAAGTTTTTTGTGAGTTCATCCCCACCCAGGGTGAGGACAGCATCTCTTTTTCTCCTAAACAAAAAAACATCTCTAGGTTAAGCTAATTATATGTGGGTGTTGAAAATTATTGTATAATAAATTCCCCCACGAAATACTCACAAAAATCTCTCCCCGGAGGATTTGTGTGTTGACCATTATTTGGCAATTTTGTTATCCCTGAGAAGCGTAATAATATCTTACAAAATTAATTATCCTCAAACACATTCCACAAATCAGGAAAGTCATATAATATACAGTACAATAAAATCGTATGCACGAGTTATTATTGTTGTTAACATAATTTTTTGAAAATAATTTTACTTGCGAAATAAATTTTAGAAAACATAAAATGTTCAGAACATAAATTTCTAAAAATGTTTATTATCTTCATTTTATTTTTGTTCTAAATTTACTTCATAAAATATAGTCAGTTTTGAACGAAATATCAGGGATGATATTATAAGGTTGTTTATGTTATATTGGGATATATATATCAAGAATGAATTTTACAGTAAAAAGTAAACCACTTGCAATGTAGCAAAAAGAATAAAAAAACAAATTTTCGGAGACGTCAATAGAATTTATCTATCTCAATGACAAATAACTTTTCTCTCTCTCTCTGTTAACGTATTATAAAATTTATATTCTCTGCTTTGAATGAGATTATTAAATTGCTTTATTAAATAATATTCATGAGAAATTGTCAATTTCTAATATTTTAAATGGTCTGTTAGAAACACTTCATACAATGGCCGAATTAAAACAATTTATTCTATTAGAATCTTATAGAAGTTTATATAGGGAAGTAAATATAAACAAATAAAAGGGAATAAATATTTATATAATTAAATTTGCTTAACAAGAAACGAAACAACAAAAGAATTAATTCCTCGTTACAGAAAACAACAAATGCGTTGTTTCATCGGATATCTTTTTACTATTTGCAAAAATTATTTTTCAAAGTATCGAATGATACTTTTGTAAATAATATAAACAAGATTATTATTCAAAGTATCTGAAACTTAAATTGTTTTACAACCATTAAATATAAAATGTTTACAGAAAAAAGAGAATTTTAAAGAAACAATCTTTAAAAATATAATTTTAAGTCGATTTTAAATTTTAAGACCTGGATTACTTTTTGATTTGAAGCTGCTTTCAGTGAAGTTCAATGCAATTTTAAAAAATATTGCTTTTCATTTGTTTATTCAGACAAGGAAAAGGCGATTATTTTGTCCCAGAAGCAAATGCAAACACTTCCTATTGTAAACTCTTTATAATCGAAACGATAAATAACAAATAACATGTTCTCTCAATAAAATATCATTCTCTTGGGAAAATAAGAAAAGACTTACAAAATGGAAAAAAATGATTGCACTTTCCGGATTTCTCTCTTACGCTCACACTGTTTTAATACACAAAAATGTATTTTACTCGAGTTTTGTTTGTTTATTTTCAATGTAAACAAGTATCTGTTGCTAAATAATGTAAAATGTGTTTGAAGTTGTAAGTTTAGGGCTTACGTTTGTTTCTCATCATTTCCGAAACGTTCGTTCGAAAAGCAAATCCCTATTTTCAAGGCACTTGCAACTGAAGTTCTTCTGAACTTAATCGTCACTACCTCCCCACAATTTTTAGAGGAGAAGAACTTTTCAAATACACTGAGAAAGTAATCACACAATTGCCTAAAAATCATTCTTCCGACATTCAAAAAAAAATTGGGATGAAAGGAGTGCACCAGTTGATTTTGGAGGAAATCCTGTTACCAGCCCTAAGTGACCCGACTGCTGCCGTGGGTGGAAACATACAGGTGGAATGTTCCCCCGTTCTTTGTAATATTTTTCTATTTGAGGTTTTCATTTTTTAGATTCTTTGTTGAGAAGGAAAAAGAAAAATCCTTGCAAAATCGGCATGATCCCATTTTTTATTTATTTATTTATTTTATTTTATTTCTGAAAAATAGCGAATTTATTAAAATTTCTTTGTAGTACTCGGCTTGGGAAAGAAATTGATTTATTATTTTTTAAATTACAACAGCTGCCTTCTTTGACCATCTAATATTATTTCTATGAGAATATATTTTTACCCTGACCAGGTGTTCTGAGTAAAATGTCTCTATGAGTGGAACTTAGAAATGTAATAAATGTGATACATTGTCAAC
Organism: Dysdera silvatica; assembly: GCA_006491805.2. Taxonomy (NCBI): domain Eukaryota; kingdom Metazoa; phylum Arthropoda; class Arachnida; order Araneae; family Dysderidae; genus Dysdera; species Dysdera silvatica. The sequence continues at coordinate 353 of QLNU02006994.1, read as the reverse complement.
ATCACATGTAATTTTTCTATTAAAGAAACAATTAGAAGTCACAATCCTTTTCTTTTACTATCAATTTCGAATTATTAGAGCATAAGTTGGAAAAAAAGAAACCATCTCCTACAAAGAGTAAGAAATATGGAGCAAACCAGCAAAAGACGAATGGGAAGAATAAGCATACATTTAAGATTGGTTAGGGACGTAGCACTACGAATTATAACTAAATTTAAGAAGAACACTGTTTTAAGCGTAGGAAAAATTTTTAAACATATTAATAGACGTACATTTTGGACGGGCGTTGGTCCTACCTCGTCAGGAATTCTATACGTACGTTCGATTCGTACGTTGATTAATGTGTTTAAAAA
>QLNU02006989.1:0-12860 GCA_006491805.2 Dysdera silvatica | reverse complement strand
ACTTACAGTTTGTGGAACTTTGAAAGCCTGGAATTCTCTGAATTCTGTTTGTAAAACTGTATTATTGAACAAAAGAACAGGAAATTTTTCTGTAACATATTTTAAGCTGGAAAATGACGCATTTTCAAAATTCGATATTTGTGTGACTTTTGCATGATGTAACACTTCTAACTCGAAAGGAAATTTATTGCGCATGTAGTCACATGCTGCTATGAAATAGCATCTGACGTTTTCATAAAATTCATTTTTATCATGGATGTTAAAATCTTCGATTATTTTCAGTTTTCCACTTCCAACTAAGATATCAACATCATCTTTTTGATTACTCCTCTCATGATAATGGACTTTCAAAATATCACTACATGATTTTATGATGCTTAGTTTTACAAATGCGGTCCCGCAGACCGAAGTTGAGCGTTTGCTTTTTCAAATACAGGCACAGTATAAGATAAAAATAAACAGAAAGCCTTATTGATATCTTCCGACGGAAAATAAAACAACCTTTCTTCACGAGACATGGAGTTTTCAGTTTTTTGTTTCTTAGAAACATCCACATAATTTTGAGCTTTCCTTTTTAATTTCTGTGATGCTTTTTGTTGTTAGGTTCTTTCGCTTTATCTGCATTTTCAACAGAAACTTTGATAGAGGGAATAGTAAAGAAAGAAAGTGGAGTGATTTGATTCCTTTTCATGGCCATTTCCTTAAAAAAAAATGATCAAAGGTTGCCACTGCTGGATCTTCTTTTTGGAAGAACTTTCCAACAGACAACGAACGAGTGCTAACATGTTTTAATACCTTTTTTATATCAGTCTCTTGAAATTCTTGAAGAATTTTCAACCTATCTTTTCTTTTCGAACTCTTTTGTAGGTAATAGTAAATGCCCACCAAAATTTCATCGATTTTAAATGGCAAACATGCAGCACCCATTTCAGCTGCTAAGTTAATAAGGTGGCAGGAACAGCCTATAATTTCAGTATTTTACTGATGATTCTTTAACACTGCTGCTACACCTGCTTTTTTTCCTATCATAACAGGTGCATTATCACAGCTAAAGGCAACACAATTAGAAATTGGAAAGTTTTCAGATTGTGAAGCACTTACCAGAAGATTTCCAATATTTAACCCAGTTTCGTCAGCTTTCAAAGATAGCACAAATAAAAGACAATTCATAATTTTTTCACATAAAGGATCGAAGAAAGTTACCACTATTGGATACAACTTTGAATCAACATCGTTGCTTCCATTGGTTGCAATTGAAAATGGATAACACGTTAAATTTTCAACAAGTGATGAGGATTCCTTTGCGGACATTTCTTTCATAATTGCAGAAGTTTTGGTCCTTGCAGATCCATATTGTTTTGCAATACTACTGTCAGGAAACATTTTCCGAAAGAGCATCCCTGCGTGATCACTGCAATTCATTGGCAAATTATATTCGATCCAAAACGATGTAAATAAACATTCAGCGTTAATCACGGAGGTATCGTTAAATTCAAAAAAATGAAGGCTTGATACTATGATTAGACTCTACAGCCTTGAACGCCTCCTTACGTTTAAAAGTATCAGAATGCAAAGTAATATCGCGTTTACCACCGTGAGTAATGCTTATGTCTTTACGGCAACAAGTGCAGAAAGAATGTTTTGGCCCCAGTCTTGATTTTTGAATAAAATTAAACATCTTCATATATTCGACTTTAAAAGTTTGGTAGTACCTTTTATTAACGGTCGACATCGTTAACGTTTTCAAAAACAAAACTTTCTTTCTGGAGCAAAGAAATACAAGATACACACTAACATGGCTTCCCTAAATAAAGTCACGTGCTCGACCCAAACCTTATCGATGTAGCGCATTCTTTCTTTCCTCCCCCAACAACTACAAATCCAGATGCGCGATTTCGTTGCGCAGGGGCATCTCTCTACGTCACAGCCGGAGCTAAAATTCCACGTCACGCCACGCACGCATGGGCCGTCAACGGTAGACGAATTTTTCCGTCTTTTTTACCGATATTTGCGTTTATTTACGCTTATTTATCATTAAATACGCACATATGCGCAAAAATTTAAATAAATACGCATCAAGAAAAATAGGTGTTGAATTTTTATTTAAAAAAATCAGTATTTTAAAAAACATTGGGTATTTTAGACGAAATCGCCGAAAATCGTTTTCCGACCGGAAGACCGATAAAAAATGGGAAGCCTTCCAGGTAAATCGGAAGGATTGGCACCTATGGTTTATAGTCATAACTCCGTGGATATTCATTTCCGATCCCCCATATAAAGGGCCATTATAGTCCATTTTGCACAAGGATCACGACTATGTACTTTTGATCCGATGTTTTCGGAACACCCTCTATATACGAGGAGCCCCAGATGCGTAATGTTCAACTTGACGTCATGCGCATGACGTTAACAGGCTCATTTGCATCATTTCAGGGTTCTTTGGATGAGACTTTTCGGACATGCAAATACGTATACCGAACTACTTTTTAAAATCAGAAATAACAACTACTTCGGGTGGACCTATAATTATCTGGAGAAGTGTAGAACGATAGTTCCTTAGCAATATCATGCTCTAATGACATGATGGCCATTGGGACTTCGTTGTAGCATTGTCGATCGCAATTTATATTTTGTTAAGGCCAGTTGTGAAAAGAACACTCACTTGGCAGTTGGTTATTGGTATTGCGAAATACAGTTTTAGGACGGTAAATACATTTGTGAAAACATCAATCAAATCATATCCATACACATATTTTGCAATATTTCGGCAAGCAATGTCTTTTTTTTCTGCTTGTGTTTTGTGCACCGAGTACCTTCACACTTCTGATGAACACACAGACTTGTGAAATTTCACTGTGTAAAGATTTATCCAAATATTCATTGTAAAAATCTAAACAGTTATTTAGAGAGATTTCGTCGACAGTATTAGATAAAGCGTGACAATTAACTAAGAATTGAAACAGAGACTGAACATTTTTATAAGCTAACGGACGTTTGTTAAGTTTGCTATGTAACTGATCAATGGTTACGTTAAATATTTCTACTCCGATTTTTTTTTTTCTTATTTGAAGAACAGATTCATTGGTGTTATAGCTATCGAGATATATATTCCCATATTATATTAAGTATATGCGCACCGGTTCCGCGTAGTTCCGTTATCAGTCAGTGTTGATACCCATGCAATTAAATACCAGTAACTCTTTATTGGTCGTTTGACAGTGGCGGATGCAAGATGTTTTTTGAGGGCTGAAGGCGCCCCCTAACTTCGCTAGTTCCGTGTAGTAAACATATAGTCCCTCAAAAAGAAAAAGAAAGAAAAGAAAGAAAAGAAAGGGAAAAAAATATAATAGATGAAAGATAAATAACGTTATGTTAACGAATATTGCTCTAATTGGATTTCAGCAATGGTAGGTTCAAGTTTGTTCAAAAAATGGTTCCCGAATTCACGTAATTGGTATCTTGGCGAAAACAATTGCATGACTAGTAACGACGGGCTTTTGTCTGTGGGGAGTGAAGGCCGAAGGACGCCAAGGTCGTACCGTTGTTGAACTGTGGGCGGGATATCGCCAACTATGCATTCCTCTTAAAGGTGTCCAGTCGGGGTAGTTTCTTTTCGATTCTTTTAAAACGACGTCATGGCTTCTTAAAGCAGAAAGGAGGGTAAGTTTCTTCTCTTCAAGGACAAATGTTCTGCAGATGACGAAAGGTTTGTATTTGACTAGCTGTGTTGCGCTATCCACCCGACGAAGATAACTTGGCGAGTTGACCGGCTCTTCCTCGCCAGTCAGCCCACCAGTGTGGATCGGTGCCATGGAAAAAGATGTCAAAGGTCAAGACTAGAGAGGAGGTAACGAGAATGTAAAGGGTGGGAAAGCGGGGGAACTTGATGGTGTTGTTGGGGAGAATTCCCAGTTTTGGGAAGTTGGCAACACCTCAAAGGCACAGACGAGCCTTTTACCTTCAAGGAAAGAAGAAAACAGGAATGAATTCGTGGGTCAACTGCCGTAGGTCGTTCAAGTCCCTCTCGCTAAAAGGAAAGGGAAATTTGACGGAAATATCCTACATATGCGGTTATACAGTATTAGAAGTAACAACAAGACAGTTCATTGTTGTAGCAAATCGTCTGTCAGAATTCGTGGAATTTTCATTTCAGCGAGTGCTGTTTTCGGGCCTAACGATCTGGCGTCAGCCCACCGACCACCTGGATTTCTGTCTACGAAACAAGTGGCGGTTTTGTGCGATGATATGTGTAAAATAAAAATGCTATCGAGTTGATTTACCTCTGCACCAAGTGATTTCTGAAAGTTTATGCAGAAGTATCAGAACCAGATCATATTGTGATCCAACTGGTGCAAGAAGATAAATGCCACATTTTGAAAAAATTCGGCCTATGTAATATAACCATCAACACAGCGTATAAAGAGCATTTCTTGGAAAATATCCTCGTATGAAATATGCGCGTATTTGAATATAATAATTGGTCAAGATTCTGCTGTAATATTAGCTAGATTTCGCACTAGAAAAGTTTTAAGCACAGTTCCCAATCTATTCAGAAACAAAAATAATTTAAAAACGTTCCATCTTAAGGTAACTAGTGTAAAATTGTAATAAAGGTGGAAGCGAACAAGCCATTAAGATAATGCCTCACTCAGTCTCTAAATTAGGAGAGTTCAAGTATTACATAAGAACCTTTGGGGAGGGGGGTGCCGTTGTGTTTATTTTCCTATGTTAGCCAATGTTAATTTTTGCTTACGGGGTAGGGTTGGAAATGGCCAAAATATTGCTTACGTAATACTTGAACTCTCCCATTGGTGCAGACTGAAAGATACCCATATACAGTGCAACAGAAAATCTTAGGCACCTCCCCGCTTTTTAGTATGGAAAATTACATTGTATATGCATATATGAAAATATATATGGATATAATATACATATATGTAATAGTGTTGTGTCTTCTATAAGAAATTTACCAGCGATGCATTCCAATATTTTAAACAGAACATATGTCTATTAGTCACCGTTTCTTGAGGTAGGGTTCTGGCGCAAAGCGTATACTATAGTTTATTATAGTTTAAAACTCGTCTAGATTTCATAATTTTCGGATGTTGAGTTCATTTTTAAACTCAATGAAAACAGCGAAAGTAAATACGCGAATGAATTTGCCACAGTTGGAAACCGTTCATTTTATATTTTACCTGAAGATTAAAAAAATATCCTTATCAATTAAAAATATAAAAATTTTTTTTTACTTATTTTATGGAAAATAAACGTCAAAAAGGGGGGCCCCGCCTTGAGGGGGTTATCAGTACGCCACTGCCTATATATAAAACAATTTTACATTTGAATTAGAGACGGTAGGTGAGACTAAACACCAGCTCGTCCAGACAGCCTAAATGATTCAAATTTACCTTTGACATTTAACCTGTCACTTACCATTCCGTAGCTAACTCACACTGAGCAGAAAATAGAACCTCCGCGAATCATTTACAGATATGATTATATCGGTGTACGTACATTCGGTGCAAGCAAGGAAGTTCGTAAACGTGAGATGCTTCGAAAAACCATCCAGTGGAATTTGAGAAGTTTAGAAGAGATTATTAAGCCATAAAATAGTCTGTAGTTACTGGACTTTTTCCCGAAAGTGGAAATTGTTCCGGTTTTGAAAAGGGAATTCTAAGGATAAATATGAACGTACTTTAATGCAACATTTCCTAACTTATATGCTACTTTTGAAAATTGTTTTAAGAATAATGCGCTATGATTTTTCCCGGCGCGGTGCTCCGCTGAGCCCGCCCCTCTGCCTCCCCTATGGGCCAACGACAAAGTAACGGCCCTGTGTAAGGCCGTCACGTCCTTAATTCTGATGCCCTGCTAGATTGCTATAGAAAATTACTAAATGTTCATATAGAAAATAAAATCGTCGTTATATAGAATATGGAGGATGGCGCATATGTGCTATCTAGAGGTGTTTTGGTTTTATTTTTCTACAAGCAGCCATCGTGAGTTTTATTATCAGGCTCAAAATTGCTTGCATGGATATCAACCCCTCCCATACCGGACGACGCGTTATAAACACAGCAAGGGCGAATGCGCGATATTATATGCTTAGTATATATAGGGAGTTCAAATATTACGTAAAGCAATATTTTGGCCATTCTTAATCCCCCGCCTCCTCATCACTTCTGGCAAGCAAAATTACTGATTGGCCAACATAGGAAAAAATAAGTACAACGGCAACCCCACTCCTCAAAGCCAGACATGCACACTTGAATTCTCTTCCCCACAGAGAAACCACGGCTGCAAGACTGGTCAGCCATACTCATATGGTCATTACAAACAATGTCCACTGTATGTGACGCATATAAATTTATACACGTATATATATAATCAATATTATATATATATATAAACTATGTAAAATAATGATCAAAAATAAATAAGATAACAAAAGTAAAACTTCAAGTATGCCAGATTTTTGCCGCGTGCGCTTCAAGACCTTTCCGCATACCGCTGGCAACACGCGCACCACATTTTGGATAATATTGTCATAATGTAGTACAAAATAGTAGCAGTAACTGGAAGATTAAACACGTTTTGATTTTAAACTGGCTTCAGATGACAGACTGGTTTGTGTAGAACGTGATCGGCTTTCATAAGAATCATCGATTTAAATAACCTCTTGTCATATTTTACCCGAATTCCAAGACAAGAAGTTGCTCGAAAACATTTACGCTCTTCATTTTGTGACTGCGAACCAAATGCGATATTCACTACCTCCTAGAAATTGTATTTTTGGTCATTAAACCCCACTTAAGTTTGAAAAGCAATTTAGTTCAAATTTTGCATTTTTGGAATGGTGCAGGATCCCAGACGTTGAATTATATGGGCCCTTGGGGCCCTTACCTTTTCCTCAATACTTTAAAATAAATTGAAATTTTACACGTATTGTGATGTATAAATGCATATATATATATAATATAAGCTTGCCCCCACCCCAAATCACTAATTTTAAAATTCCACACTACTGTAGAGGCATAGGCGTACGCAAAAACTTCGTAAGTGGGGTTATAGACTCAATGGGGTGGTTACAGAGCTACAACTCATATATTCCTATGTTAAATATACAAAATTTCATTGCAATGGGGGGTTACAATCCTCATTGACACCCACCCTGCGTACGCCAATGTGTAGAGAACAACGTAAATTTATATTCAACACGTCTGATCGACAGCGTATCTCTTTTTCATGCGACAAGGAAAACGGTAGTGCAACAAGAGGCCTTGTTATATATATAAATATACTCCTATTCAAGAATACAAGGACACCTGCATAATGAAATCTAGAAGTCAGGTAAGAAAATAAATAATAATCTATAATAATAAGATAATAATCTATTCGTTTTCTCGCTATGCTTCGAATACAGTATACAAATTTCTGTACATTTTATTTTATTAAATTGGTCGAAATTTAGACTAATTAAACTTTTCAAAAATCTCTAGTCTCACGAATAAGAGAATTTAAAGAATAAAACGTCAACATCAAATTATTATTTGAACCAATACGTGTATGTGAGGGGGGGGAGTAGAGTTACGGGTGTCACTAATAAGCAAATATACGTCTATTTATAGAATTGGTGCATAAGCGTACGCATAAATTTTTACATGGGGGTTTATAGGCTTATAATGGGGGGTTACAGAGCTACAATCCCACATATTCATACATATGTGTATATACGAAAATTCCCATAGCAATGGGAGTTTTAAACCCATCAACACCACCCTGGGTACACCATTGACTTGGTATTTACCAAGGGAATTCACCAAGAATCGGTCCAAAAGATTAGCAACATTCTTTATAAGAAATATTAATATCTTTTATAGGCACTGACTTCGTGGGTTCAAGGCACTTTAGGAACTTCCAATAATTTTCCTGTGGGTTCTTCAAGCCCGAAATACTTTTACACGTACGCATATATGAATAAATTTTGTTTTATTATTAATTCACTTCAAGCTTTTCATTACCCATTTCAACCTTTACTACATAGAAAAAGTGCATGTAAAACTTTACATATCAGACTATTTATTGTGTCTGAAAAAATAATTAGATTAGAAAATTTAATTAGAAAATAATTAGCGCTCACACATACGCACACACACATCATATTTGACACGAGAAACCGTACCTCAGTCATAGTCGTTTGAAGGCATCAGCTAATTTATAATAGAAAATTATGCAGGGTATAAGTTTACTAAAGCGGCCTCCCGAGGATAAATCGCCAAGCGACGAAGATTTATCGCCAAGGTAGGTTGCGATATGTTGCCTTTTGTTTACAGTTCTAAAAAATAGCAGGACAAAATATACATAGGAGAACGAGAGTAGATGATGGCAATAATGGAAATATAATGCATCTTTTTGGAATGGTCATTAATAAAATATAAGCCCGAGAGAGAGATTGAAAGAGAGATTTTTTTTATCGTCAGTTCAATAAGGACTTTTAAGTATTGAGATTTTTGAAGAAATTATCAGAGTGCATATCTAAAATTTTATTTAATTGTAAATGATTAACTGAATTAATAGTTAATATGATTAAATTAATAGTAAATAACAGAATTAACTGATTACTTGACTTTTCTTATTATTTGAGTTTTACTGCGCAAAGACAGTCCAGGTCGTGCCGCTTCGGAAATTGAAGTTTTCCGAGGAATCGGAACCCATGTTGTCCACGGAATTACAACCTGGACCACGATAGCCAGACGTGTCACGGTACCGTGGGAATCGAACCCAGGTTATTTACATGATAGACGAACAGGTTACGGCTACGCCATCAAAGGACATGAAAAAAAACCTTTCTATTTCCTATGAATGTACTTTTAATAAAACATGCCCTGCCCATTTATGATCCGTAAATATGCATTTACGTTCGGGATATAATACCGCGACTATACTAAAAGAGATTTGAACTGGGTAAATCACTTCTGACATCGCTCCAATTTTTCGGTGCACCTTCAACACCAGATTGCTTAGTTGGTATATCGCCGATGTCAGATGTCACATAATAGGCGACCATATGAGGGGGCAGAGGGTTCGAGCCCCTCTAGTCGTTTAAAATTTTCTTTGCCAAAACCTGCTATGCATTTACGCTCAAAAGTTTTACAGTCACATTTTAAAATAAAGTACTTTTTAGCTCATTACTAATTGTCAGACAGTATCAATTATTTTTGTAGCGTTTTTGGTATCTTATATATTCACTAAAATCCTCGACAGCTTTGAAGAGGAGGTAATAATTTTTCTCAGCCTCCGCCCCCTAGATGTACTCGTAAGGGCACTCATATATCACATATGAAGTTTTCACCTTCTTTATTATGTCCGGATACACACACCACTCCAAATAAATGAAACGAACTCGACAGATTTAAGATATGAAAACGATGAATGTCATGACCGTCAAGGTTGCCAAAATTTTACTACTCACTTGCGAATGAGTGTCTCATCAATTTCAAAAATAAATAAATAAATAAATAAAATAAACTTGCTTGCTATAATAGGGAAGAAATTGTACATACCTTCAATAGCAGATCCGTTAATAGGTTCTACACTCGTGTCGACGCCGTTCTCTTCTTCTAAGGGCTTGACAATCACTTCCACTTTGCTGTCAAAATCTTTATCCACATCGTCCTCATCCATAGGTTTCATCACTACATCAGATGCGCCGTTAGCGTAATTGACATTTTCGTTAGGTGTAAATTGAGCTCGAAATGAACTAGGACAACTGCCCATATTTGACAACACCTACAAAAACCTTCAAGTACACATGGGATTTCAATAAAACCGTTATTATTTCTGAATCCTTTTCGCTCAGAAACTGATGATCATACAGGTAACCGGTGACCGATGACAGTTATTGGATCTGGACGTGCAGCATGCCGCCGTCCGTTAAAGTAGAATTTCGAGTTTCGGGATCGACGCCGGATGTTGTCAAATTTTACTCCCTACGCAGCGGCAAAAAATCCCATTCAAGACAAAAAAATTCCCTACTCGTGTGAAACATCTAACGTGAAGGGATGAACAAGTTGGTCTGTTGGCTATTAAACAGTGGATAAACATATACTTTTATCTTAGATGACGTGCCCGTGAGAGTTTAAAAGAAAAATAATTACAAAATAAATGTGGGATAAAAAAGACACAGAAACAGAAAGGTGACATAAAAAGATTAAGAAGAAATATATTTATTTAATTGCTTGCTTGACAGAATAACATTTTAACAAATATAATTTGTTAGTTTTAAAAAATAACAAAATATAATTTATAATGTAGTTATCTCTATTGTGTTATCATTATTTATTTATCCATTTAATAACGAATAGTACGTTGAATTTTATATCCAAACGATACTTTTAGGTTAGTATTATTTTCAATGTTTTGACGTCTCTAGCATTTTGTTAGAGATATTTATATATAATAAACGTATAATACTATTATATATATATCATCATCATCATATTCAACCATTATCTATCCACTGCTGGATGAAGGTCTCTCCAAATGCTTTCCACACAAGTCTATCCTGAGCAATTCGCTTCCACGTCACCCCAACCTGTTTTCTTATTTCATCCACCCATCTAGTTTGAGGACGTTTTCTAGGTCTTCGGTGGTCTCTTGGAATCCAGTTCAGAATTTCTGTTGTCCATCGTTGATCAGTTCTTCTTGCAATATGCCCAGCCCATCGCCATTTCAGTCCTTTTACTTTAACAATGATGTCCTCTACTCTAGTTTGCTCTCTCACCCAAGTGTTTCTTTTTCGATCTCTCCTAGTTATTCCAAGCATGCACCTCTCCATGCTCCTTTGCGTTGTCTGTAACTTTCGTATTGCTCCAACTGTTAGACTCCATGTCTCTGATCCATAAGAGAGGACTGGCAATACACACTGGTTGAAGACCTTTCTTTTTAGACACAAAGGCAATTTCCCCTTCAGGATAAAACTGTTTCTTCCAAATGCACTCCAGCCAAGTTTAATACGTCTGTTGAGTTCTTTCATAATGTTGCCATCCATTGAAATCAGCTGGCCAAGGTAAATATATGAATCAGCAATTTCTAGCTCAGTGTTGTCAACTTGTATTTTTGTTTCCTCTACAAAATTATTGAACATGATCTTAGTTTTTTGTAGGTTCATCTTGAGTCCAACTTCTTTACTTCTAGTTGAGAGCTCCTGTACCATGTCTTGGAGTTCTGATGGGTTCGTTGAAAAAATAACTTTGCCAAGTTTGATAGTTTTGGTATCTTTATGTAACCGAAATTTTGCACTTGCATTTTTATACACACGTTTCACCATGTCAATGTACACATCCTCGATGTCTGCTGATCTTAAAGAGTTGATGACTGCTGATGTTTTAATAGAGTCAAAGGCCTTCTCATAGTCAATAAATGCAACACACAATGGAAGTTCATATTCATGTGTTCTTTCAATTAATTCTCTTAATACTTGAATATGGTCCACTGTACTGAATCCACTTCGAAATCCAGCTTGTTCTCTTGGTTGAGCTGCATCTAATTTTTTCTGCAGGCGATGTGTTAGCACTTTTGTGAAGATTTTATAAATAGCAGGTAACAAGCTAATTGGTCGGTAATTTTTCAAATCCTCTTTATCACCTTTTTTATGCAAAAGAATTACTGTTGCAGAATCCCATTGGTTTGGTATGTTACCGCTGTTAAGACATTTGGTAAAGAATTTTGCAAGTATGTCTTCTACATATTCTCCAGCTTCTTTTAGGATATCTAATGTAATACCATCATCACCAGGGGCTCTTCCTTTCTTCATATTTTTTATTGCAAATGAAACTTCTTCTTTTAAGATTTTAGGAGCTGTTCCTTCGACTATTTCAATGTCTTCGTTTAATCCACTGTTACTTTCGTATAGATTTTTGTAGAATTCTTCAACTCTTCTAAGTATTTCTTCCCTATTTCTTGTTACGGTGCCATCCTCTCCTTTTAATGCAATGATGTGTTTCTTCCCAACAGATAAACTTCCTTTAACAACCCTAAGGCTCTTGTTGCTTTCAATGGCCTTCCTTACTAACTCACAATTGAATTTTCTTATATCTTCTTTCATGCTTTTGCGCAGAGTTTTACAAAGTTCTATGTACTCAATCCTGGAACTGGTATTTTGATTGTCCACCTTCATAAGTCTTCGCCTTTTCATGAGCTGTTTCGTCTTCTCAGATAATTTGCTATTGTGCTTTTTACAGGTTACACCACCAATTTCCCCAGCAGTTTCAATTATTGTCTTAATAAATGCTCTCCATTTGCTTCCTGAGATATCACTCACTGTCACAGTTCTCCAGGCAGAAAAAGCGATTTTTACCCAACCCTTGAATGCCCTTGGTACTTCTCAGTCGCACGATCCACCTCTTACTTACTTGTTTCCTAATGAGCTTCTGTCGTTCTAATTTAGTATTTAAGTGCACTTTACATCTCACCATTCGATGATCACTTCCAGTATTAAATCTGTTCAGTACGCTGCAATCTTCAATAATTGATTTCTTGTTTGCCAGGATATAGTCAATTTCGCTGGTTCCTCCATTGGGGTGTTTCCATGTCCATTTTCTTTGCGGTTTCTTCTTAAAAAATGAATTCATGATGCTAAGGTTTTCAGCTTCTGCAAATTCGATGAGTTGATCGCCACGTTCATTCCTTTCCCCATATCCGTATTTACCAACCGATGTCTCTCCTTGTTCCTGTTGTCCAATTCTTGCATTGAAATCCCCCATGATGAGCTTGATATGTTGTTTCCCTTTGGTGTGTAACTCTTTGATTTCTTCATAAAATTCTTCAACCTCTTTCTTGGTCGGTATGGCTTGATGTTG
>QLNU02006986.1:7583-18536 GCA_006491805.2 Dysdera silvatica | reverse complement strand
TTGAAGAAAAATTTAATAGGGATTTTGTTTGCATACCAACTTTATATGAATATAAAATCATTAGAAACCAACTACTAAGTATTTTGACCAAGGAATAAAATATATTAATATTAAATATACCTCAGACGGATTGGCATTAGCCAGTACAAGGAACACACCAGCATTTCTTGCATTGCTTATCCACATCTTTGATCCATTAATAATATAACTTTGCCCATCTTTAACAGCCTGTGTTTTCAAAGAAAATGCATCTGATCCTGATTCAGCTTCTGATAAGCAAAATGAACCAATCTAAATAAAAAGCATCAATAAAAAGATTGTTTTACCTGCAGTAGACAGGAAAGTAGTTTTAATGTACTGAACAAAGAAAAAAACCCAATTTATTCAGTTAGTTTAGGTACTGTTACTCAGCCTTCTGTGCCGGCACTGATTGAAAAACATATTCCTTCAGTGATTTCCAAAAAACATTACAGCCGCGAAAAACACGTTGGCATCAGTTGATGACCATCATTGACTGAGAACACTTCAGAAGGTGGTTTGTAAAGACAAACCAAAATATCAAGTTTTTGAGTATTTAAACTCAATAATTTTGTAATACAGTTTTGAACTCGAAACTTTTGTACAATTTATCTAGATTTTGGAGAAAAATAACTCACCATATTTTTAGAAAGCAGATTCAAATATTTTTCTTTTTGTTCCACAGTTCCAAATCTTCTAAACAACTGATTTATTAAGGTATTTTGTATATCACAACAAATTGACACTGAAGGATCTACTTTTGCTAATTGTTCTATAACAAGTATACTTGACATAAAATTTGATCCAACCCCACCATATTCCTGTTCGACTTCGACAGCCATCAACTACAAAGAATAAAAGTTAAATCTAAATTGTTTTGGAATAACAGCATACTTTCATTAACAAGTATTATGTCAATAAAATAGGAAATTAATTGTTATTAAAGTTATTTCAGTAATGACATATATGACATTTCTGCCAGTTTAGAAATAGATACAGACCTTAGTACTACAGCTTCCTTAAACTGTGTAATTGGTACAGAAATAATACATGTTATGCCAATATTTCTTTAATAAAAGTCACTTCAAAGAAAGATTGAGTTTAGTGTGAAAATGAGATGTGGGAGCACACATACTATTTCTGCAGTATAGGGAAACTTCTGATTACCAAATTGGCTGACCTATTTTTAGCACCGAGTTTTAATATTAGCATCCATAGTTTGTCAAATAAGCATCATTTTCATTTATTCAGAGGGTAAAGTGAACTTGGAAATATCTGTGATTCTGATGAGAATAGAGTTTCCTCAAAAAGAAAAGGTATAGTGAACAGGAATAAATACTACAGAAACGTCATTCAGAACACAAGGTAAAGGAGGGTACCTCATCAATCATATTCAGGTAAGGATTTTAAGCCAAAGTTTAATAAACGCAGTTCAAATATGCTAAAAGATTGTAAACAATTTTCGAATTCAGAACTGCGTGCCAAAATTATTAAATGAGTTTAAATACTTTTGTCACGCAATTCTGAATTCAAAAATTATTTATGATTTAAATTGTCATATGAAAGTCTTCATGAAACCACGCTAAAAAATGATGTTTAAATGTCTCTCAAGAAACCAGGAACAATATTCTTTCCTTAAAGAGCAAAAACACATAAGATACATATTTGTAGAAATAAGGACAACCAAAAAGGAGACATGCTAAGACAGGAGGAACCACATAACGATCAAGATGAAGGGGTAATTTTGGAAGGCACTGGCTTAAGTAATTTTTTTTTCAACTTTTGTTTTACAATGCAAGGACAGTGAAAGTCATGCTGCACCAGGACTTACAGTTTTTCAAGGAATCTAAACCTCTTAAGGAACCAACCCCCAGAACACAATGAGCAATTTATCGGTAAGCATGCTAATTTGGCACAGTTGGTAGTCAAAACTGGGTTAATGATATGCACTAGGTAAATGCTTTAATTTGCACCACCACAAGGCCTAAAAGTTTCTTTTCCTATAGTAGATAGATCAATGGGAAATTTGTCTAATCTGTTTGTTTTACAACACAAGGAGAGCAAAGGGGTCATTCCGTGTCAAGTGGTCCAATAGAAAAACCTCACCCCCTTGGGATTTTTTTTCAAATTTTGCTCATTAAATATACTACCAGAGATAGTAAAAAATCCAAATTTTCAGATTTTTAACTGCAGTATTTTTTAAATTATAAGTCTCTGAAATCCAGAAAAAAGCATGATTTTCTGCTTATGTGCAGTTACAAAAACTGTTATTACTCAAACTAGAAATGAGATAGACGGATGAAATAAAAACATTGTTATAGTTTATTTCATAAGCTTTCATATGATATCCAGCATGACTAGTTTTGGGGTGTTTGGAATTTCAAGGTTGTGCCATGAATTCTTTGACCTGGAATTTCTCAAAAAGCGATATTTTTAAAATTTGGAAAAAAAATCATACATAAACTTGCACATCTTAGCGTAATTTCTGGAAAGTTTCATTTTGGGACGGGAATAGGATCATATTTTAGTCACTTTTTTAAAAAAAAAAATTATGCCAAGGAAAATCAACTGCATAAATGGAAATTGCTAATTTTAATCTGCAATTATTAATTACTTTGGCAAGAACAAGTATTTTTAAAAGTACGAAATAGTGCTATCATATTTTTATGCCAAAATAAATGTACCCTACTCATTTGAGGGGAGGGGATGATGAGCCAAAGGTGTAACCCTAAAATTATATACTCTAATAAACATTAACTTGTGAATTTATGAAAAATTGTACCTTTTACAAATTGGTGCTGCCCAGTTCCCTTTTTCTATGTTATTAACTTCAACGCATCCCCTATAAAGTAATCCTAAGAACTGTGGTTGCCAAGTCTATTTCTTTGTACAAAGGTAACAAGTGCTCAGTGAGACATCTAGGAGTTCCCCTGGGCCTAAAGTCAGAATTTTTTCACTGACACTTAGGTTTCTTTTCTTTTAAACTTGTCTTCAGCTGATTACATTTCACTACTTGAATTATTTTCCCCAATATAATGTACATCCAACATCTTTTTATTTTCCTTAATTTGTTATCACAGTATAATGGTGTATGTAATCTTTTCTTAATAATAGATGACTCTCCAAGGGTGCTAAGAGACTTATTAAGGTAATCTAAATTAACATCTATGTCTTCAAAGTCTTTATCTGCCTGACCAGAGTATGGCATGCTAATTGTTACTGAGCTGCTTTCTGTTTTTTTTCCCAGATTCATTTATTTCCTATAACTATTACATATTTTCATATCCTTTTCAAAGATGTCCCATAAATCACACATCCATTTTGGTTTTACTATTTTTGTGCCCTTCCTTGTTAAAAGGGTTACAACAAAAAAGTGGTAATTATAGACCTACTTACATTTTCAGCCATGGTGGAAACTCACAATTACACACATAGAGAATAATGATGTAAAAAATTTTATGCAAACTGTGCAGTGCACATTCACTCTATGAGAGTTAAGGCAAAACGAAATGTTAGCTGTTGAATTGTCACTTTACATGCAACAATTTATAAGTCTTCAACATAAAATATTCAGAATTGCACCTGGGTAATAACTCGGCGTCTCTTGCTTACAAATCATTGCCATCTGTTTATAGTCTTAAAGGAGAATTTCTATGGTTTCTTGAACACTGTTCTTCCACCTCTTTTTACTGGGTGAACTAATTTAATCTATTCTAGCATGCTTGTATATAGTGGCATAGGCAAAAAGTTCATAAAGGGGGAGGGAGGGTTACAGAGCTACAACTCATATATTCCTATGTTAAATATACAAAATTTCATTGCAATGGGAGGTTACAACCCCCAAAACTGTTCCCTGGCAATGCCTCTCCTTGTATAATAACACTGTTCTTAACTTATAATAATGATAGTGGTTATTTCCCAACAGAATTAATAATTGTGGATTAAAATTAAAAATTTCCATTTATGCAGATGGTTTTCCTCGGCATAATTTTTTTTTAAAAATGACCAAAGTATGGTCCCATTCCCGTCCCAAGATGAAACTTTTCAGAAATGATGCTAAGATATGCAAGTTTATGTGTGATTTTTTTCAAAATTTTAAAAATAACGCTTTTTGAGAAATTCAAGATCAAAGAATTCATGTCATTACCTTGAAATCCCAAACTGCCCAAAACTAGTCATGTTGGATATCGTACAAAAGCTTATAAAATAATCTATAACATGGTTTTTATTTCATCCATCTATCCCATTTCCAGCTTGAGCAATAATAGTTTTTGTAACTGAATGTAAGCAGAAATTCATCCTTTTTTCTGGATTTCAGAGGCCTGTAATTTAAAAATACTGAAAATTTGGATTTTTCACTATCTCTGGTAGTACATCAAATGAGCCAAATTTGAAAAAAATCCAAGAGCATAAGGTTCAAAAGTGCTAGAATTTTGGTTCACTTGACAAGGAATGACCCAAAATTCATGCTGCACTACAGCCTACATCATTCTCCTGAGGAATCTGAACCACTTAAGGCTTAGGGAAGTAACTTCGACACTGCAGTGAGTAGTTTTTCAGTAGATATTCTTATTTTGGCACTATTGGGAGTCAAATTTATGTTAACAGCACACTAGGTCGGTATCGCTGCATCAACATAGGACCTAAAAAATTATTTTCCTATAATAAAGATCAATGGAAAATGAGTAATTTGAAAAACATATTTATGAAATCACACCGCATAACTGCAGCTCACGTCCATTGTATAAGTACTTTATTACGAGCTGTGGTAACAGTCCACGTGATCTACTAACACGGGAAGTGTATGACATGTCACCCAGAGATTTTGACCAAATGTGGATTTTTGGGTTCCTTTATGATAGAAAAGGTCACAGCAGTTGTCTTGCATTCTTAGTCTCAAGCATTTCGGAGATATATGGGTGGGAAGTTCCAAATTTAACGTTTTTCGGATGAGTCCTGACGCTCCATTTAAAGGGTCAGCTCATGGAAAAGTGGCACTCAGGAGTTTCTTTCCATGACAAACACGATGGTGAAAACCAAAACAAATGAGTACTTTTACCGTAAGGCACTTCCGTGAATGTGGGTTTTAGAGGTCAAATTTAAAAATAAAAATCAGAGGTGATGTTTTTTTGATCATTTGGAAAAGGTTTTAAGTGTTAAAAAAATACCCTTGACCTTGCTTTGAACTGATCCGGTATTGATAGTTCACTCTTCTAAAATACAGAGTGATTATAATTAAAGTTGCAATTTCAAAATGGTCTGAAAAAAGAACCATTAGTCAGAATGACGTGAAATTTTATGGCAATACTCGTGAAGCAATAAAATTTTGTTTGGCAAAGAAAAAAATTACATCGAAAAAATTTGCCGCTACTTTTTATTTTCTCCCACTTTTCTTTTCCTCAAGTCACTTCCACGCGCTACTTTCCCTGTATACACAACAGACATGCATACAGCATACATGCGTAGGCGGTAAGTCGAAAAATTAATTAACGTTTGTTGCGTTTGTACCTAACCTTCCGTTTTAAATTCAAGAAAATTGTCGTTATCAGACCACCTGCCAAAACCCTGCACTTCTTCCTCATGCTCTGCGGTGAGTATGGATCTTCATCGTAAGTGATCCTTGCATGCATCAAAAAGTATCACTCCTCGATGTTGACAAATACTTAATTGCATTTGACTTTGCATATCTTTTTTTTTTAGGTTTGTGATTACCAGTAATAGTAAATGATTGTCCGTTTGACAGAAAATGATTTTTATTTTGTAGCAGTTTATCTTTTATGGTGATTTTTATGATTAGTACTTCATGAATAGTTCCAGCTGTTT
Source organism: Dysdera silvatica (assembly GCA_006491805.2). Lineage (NCBI taxonomy): Eukaryota > Metazoa > Arthropoda > Arachnida > Araneae > Dysderidae > Dysdera > Dysdera silvatica. The sequence continues at coordinate 12,695 of QLNU02006986.1, read as the reverse complement.
GGTGTTTACACTACTGCCTGTGTTTAACTTGAACTTTCCCATCACACAGAAATGTTGCGCCCATCTAATACCTTCTGCATCATCAAGGTGTTGGAACAACTGACCCTTCGACATTTTGAGCCATTGCATGACAATTTACAATTAGATCATCAGTCAACTTCAGCTGAAAGGTCAGCGGGCAAAAAGCTCTTCGAAATCCTCACGGATATCCTAACTGTGGGATCACAAACTGAATCTTCTGTGAGGCTGGAACCTTACGATGGTGATGACGATTATCAGGATAAAAGTGATGACGACGAGGATGAAATATTCACTCTTCAATCTGCAATGAATGAGAGGAAAACAGTTTCGCCGACAGTTGCAAACAAAATTAAGGAACTCATCGATAGCAGTCGAAGCAATGAGTCAGTAATGAATATGTACAAAATCAGAGACAAGAAGCAGCATTACAGGATACTGGAAATAACAGAAAAGGATGGAACTATACTTTGAAAATATTGCGAGATCAAAACCCACGTCACAAAGTTATTCCAAAATGCTAGAGACAATAACGACTTATCCATTCATGACAGGGATCTCCAGAGATGATCGAAACAAAAGGCCCGAGAGTTAGGAATTCTGAACTTCGAAGCAAGCCACTCTTTTATAGCAAGATTGAAAAGAAAAATGAGGGTACGTTCAAGGAAAGTAACACACATTGTTACCAAACAGCGAAGTGAAAATTATGAGCGTATTCGCCAGCTAGTTCACAATCACATTGCCGTTGCAAACCAAGTTTTGCTAGAATACAAAGTTGTTATTAATGGACATCAATCTGGTTTTGACCTTGGATTCTCTTTTACTCGAACATTGTCCCATATAGGAGAAAAGAAGACTTATCTTCACATGAAAAGCCTGAATAAAACTACTCATTCATACACAATCATGCCTGTTATAACATCCGAAGGAGTAGTACAAACTCCCATGCTTGTTTGCCTTCGAGAACAAACAGGCAAAAAATTTGGACCGCAAGTGAAGAAAGATTGAATGTTGTGTGTCCTAGCAATCTTTACGTTACCTGCAACAAGTCAGGAAAAACGAGCAAGGAACGTGTTCAAGAATGGGTGTACCACTGTGTCGTGCCGAATATCCCTGAAGAGGGAAATACCCTCATTCTACTTGACAGTTGGTCCGGGCAAAGTGAACAATATACAAGAACATTGTTAGACGAACTCCAAGTACGTCTGTCAAGTCCTGATGAAGACCATCCGGAAGATTTTGATTATGGCGAATCACACAGAATTGACATGATGATGATTTCTCCAAGGACCAAATCTCTTTGCAAGCCAAATGATGTATTCTTTTTGCGTCAGTTTAAAATTTCTGTACGAGCCCTATACAACAGAATTGCTTTGGATGGGGTAAATATTTCCCACGACAGGTACTTCATCTTGAACATGCTATCAGTAGTGCTCAATCAGATGCAAGCACCAGTCTTCAAGCAAATGATCCGCTATGCGTGGCATGCTAGTGGCTATAACGTGGGAGACTTCGGAGATTTTAAGAGTGTAAAAGAGGTGTTTTGTTTTCAATGACAATAATGAGTGTGAAGCTGAAAATTGTTCTGATGCCATTTTCTTTAAATATGTTCATTGTTGTAAAGCACTGTGTATTGGACATTTTATTTCGAAGGTTTACTTTCACAAGTAAGCACTGCATATTTTTTTTTATCTCATAAGACAAGTACTCTAACAGGAATGAATTACTTTACTTTTCTTATATCGTATGTTGAATTTGATGAAACATGAAACATTTTATTGTTAGAATATGGAAGTAATTTTTGAACTGTTCATAAACTTTTCATGGAAGATTATTAATGCAATAATTGTTATAAAAAAGGGTTATTTTAATAATTGTCTTTTTTTTTTTTTCCCCCATAGTCTTTTGGATGACCTTTTTTCGTTTTCACTCTGGAAATGAAATAATATGAATAATAAAATGCGAACTATATTTTCAATGCGTTCTGTACATTTTTTAATGCCAAATCCAGTAGCAAATTATTTTAGAAGAGTGAACTGTCAATGCCGGACAGTTCAAAACAAGGTCAAGGTTTTTTTTTTAACACTTAAAACCTTTTCTGGTGGTGAACAGAAACCCAAATGATTACATCACCCCTGATTTTTATTTTTAAATTTCACGTCTAAAACCCACCCCCCACATTTGCAGAAGTGCCTTCCGGTGAAAGTACTCATTTGTTTTGGTTGCACCATCGTGTTTGTCATGAAAAGAAACCCATAAGTGCCACTTTTCGATGAGCTGACCCTTTAAATGGAATGTCAGGACTTGTTCAAAAAACGTTAAATTTAGAACTTCCCACCTCTATATCTCCGAAATGCTTGAGATCGAGAACGTAAGACAACTGCTGTGACCTTTTCTATCATAAAGTAACCCAAAAATCCACATTTGATCAAAATTTGTGGGTGACATGTCAGACACTTCCCTTGTAAGACAAAGGGGCAATACTTATTAGTAGTAACATTTGTTTTAAATGAAAGGTATTATTACCTTCAACCCTTAACCTAATAGCCAAATGGTCAACACACAAAGCTACCTGAGCATTTTTATTTATTTATTTATTTTGTAGTTTCCATGGGGAATTTTTTTATTAAAGATAACAATTTTTGCCATCCACGCTTAAGCTCAAACTAGAACTTAAGTATGGATGGCAAAGTTGTTATCTATTTGTTTAAAGTCATAACATTAGCAAACGTGAAATCAGAGTTTCACTACAGTAAAAAATTGAAACGATACTTAGGTGTCAAGCTCAACATTAAAATTATATGACATTCTTGAAAGAGTACCTTGAATGCACAAACAAGGTGAAATACCCCCCTCACCTTTTTTTTCACATGTACTTTTCACAAAATTTCAACTATTCTTTTGGGAAACCACAAGTAGACTTTGAGAAGGACAATTCATGAACGTTTATCAGAACTTTTTTACACATTTTTCAATATTCTTTGGTGGCATATCTGCTACTTAACACTAAAGTTTGACATTTTATCATTTAGAAGTTGGTTTTAAATGACAATATCCCTTTCCCTTAAACAAAACAAAATGAATAAAGTTCATTTACTGCAGAAATGACACAGGCAAAAAATTCTAACATTTTATTCTTCAGTTTCCAATGAGAATTTGGTTGTCACAATTTGCTATACACAATGTGTGGGAAAACTTTAAATGTACTACATATGTTTTTCAGATTTTTAAAGTAGAAAATATTAGAATGAAACAGGTTGGTTGAATTTTTATGGTGAAAGGACAGCAAAGATAATTTTACACCTGGAATAAATAATTTTTCTTCTTCAGAATTAAAAATTGTCAAACATGTCATTTCTGAAAAATAAATGATTCAATTATACATATATTTACATGAAGAATGTGTATTGACGTTATTTATATATGACTATATTTTGGTAACACAGTAGAACCTAGTGAAGTGACCACCTTGGTAAATTAATCACCAAAATAAGGTGACTACTTTTTATTAGAGAGAACTGGTAGGGACTTAGTCTTGCGTATACCAAAGTCTGTCATGTATAGTGACCACTTGTCTATGGTGACAATTACAGTCCAGTCCCAAAGGCAGTCCTTTTAGGCAGGTTCTACTGTATATTATTATTTATAGTTAAAGCATCTTACTCCATTTTCAAATAAAAGCTTTAAAACACTTTCATCAAGCATTTTCTCTTGATCCATTTTCTTCACTAGAGGCTGTATTTTCTCGGAAGCAATTCTTGCAACTATATATAAAACACAAATTTGTAAAAAGTTTTAATGATAATGTAAAAAAAAAAACACACAAATGTTAATTTTCCAATATTTAATAGTTCACTGTCCAATGGGTCATTTGAGATAGGTTTAATCCAGCGATTCTTTAACTTTCCTGGACCGTGGAACCCCTCCAGAGAGATCACTGGCCCTCATGAACCCCTAGGAATTAACTCAAAGTTTAAAGCCTGGAATTTACATCATACATATTTATTTCTAGTGTTTCAGCACTCATTTTCACCACAACACCACAGGAATTTAAATTAACGCACACATTTCATTTATTGGCGATATCTAGTCATGTCTACGTTTTCGGATTATTTACTTAAATTTCTGTTACCTCAGTAAATAGACACCACAAATTTGTGTAATTTTTGTTTCCTCATGATTTATTCTCAGCATTAAAGAGTAAATGCTCTTGTCTTAGTATTTTTCCGAACCTTTGTGTAACACTGAGAGGGTCTCACGGACCTCCAGTTAAAGAATCGCTGGTTTAATTGATTATTTAGGTGTCATACAGTGTTAAGGACAACAATTGTGATACTATGGCATAAATGAGGGGCCCATATATATAGTGTTTATCCTAGGCATTTTTCGAAGGGCGTTACATCCCGCCTGCCTTCAAAAGCAAAAGTCCTGCCCCACATGCCTTTAAAATGAAAAATTGCCGCCCATTTTGCCCTTAAAATGGCAAGATAGTACCCTGTGTGGTTGGTCCCTTTGTACATGACTGGATTCCCGGAAAGGACACTCTAGCTGACATTAGACATGGGTCGTTCGTGGACGAATGCATATTTTTGAACTATTCACAAAAATGACCCGTTCGTTCAGATAACTTTTTTTGTGAACTACCGTTCTTCATCTTGGCTTCCAGATTCAGTTCCCCATTCTCATTTTAGTTCGCAGTTCATGGTCACCGCTCTTCGTTCATAGTTCACGATCATAGTTCACAGGTCATGGTCTTCGTTCGAGATCTTAATTCACAGTCACCATTCTTAGTTTGCGATCATCGTTTACAGATTGTGGTCTTTGTTTGAAGTTGCCACCAAGCAGTCAATGATGTGTCTAGGAAGGGGTCCAGAGCCCCCCGATCCCTTTTCTAGGCTGCTATTGGAGCAACGACTACGATATTGCATATTCAGAGTGTGTATGCGAGGGCACTTAAACTGTTGCATCTCAGGGACGTATCAGGGGATCCCAGAGCCCCATCCTTTTTCTTTTTCTAGACTGCTATTTGAGCTACGACTACAATATTCCGTATTCATAGTGTACACAAGGGCACTTGAAATGTCACATGTCAGG
>QLNU02006966.1:8318-20828 GCA_006491805.2 Dysdera silvatica | reverse complement strand
TTTCATCTTGTAAACCTATGTTACTTTGCCTTTCTCCATTTAGTACCACATATTCTGTCTTTGTTCTGCTTATCCTCAAACCTCTAACACTTTCCCCCATTCCTCGGTTTTCCTTTCTACTTTTTCACAGGATGTTTCGCATAGTACAATGTCATCTGCAAACAGCATACTCCATGGTGCATTACTCTTTACGTCTCTCACTAAAACATCGATTATCAGAACAAGCAAGTAAGGACTGAGAGCTAAACCCTGGTGCAGCCCAACCTTTACTGGGAACCCTTCTGTCAAACCTACACCACTCCTCACCTGCGTCTCTACTCCTTCGTACATTTCCTTCACAAGTCTTGCATACTTCTCCGATACTGTGGTATTTCATGTAATAGGCTATTATTCTGGTTAATGTATGAATATACTTCCAATGGATTGCGTTTGGGTCCAAGATTGAAAAAAAAGTCACGTGTTTATACATTGTTTTTTCTATACACGTGACCTGATCTGTGAGTCCCTACCTATCCCCGGTCAAAGTAGGCCTAGGTTATCAAATTTAGCTTCCCGGATTCAGGGCTTGGAAATCTGGTCACCTTAGAGTGGGCTCAACGGCTCATATAGCCTAAAATTAAGAACAAGGTCTCCCTGTCCTCCCAAAAAACACAGTAAATAACTCTATTGCAGTGGTTCCCAACTTGGGCAGCAACGCTTATAAGCATGTGCCACTAGAAAAAGATGAAATATATGGAAAAGAAATCTAACATTGCTGTTTCAGACAGCCTGTTCTGTGGCACTGCTGTTTGTTAAAAATTTATATAAAAAAGTTTTAGGAATATTCGTATAACTTAAATCAACATTATCTCTACAATGTGTATAATTCTTGGGGGAAAAAAAGGAATAAATGTAAACCCATAAAGATATTCAATTTCAAAATAAAAAATAGTTTTTTCTTGGACATCAAATATGCCTACATTTTGAAAATGACCCTGTTATTATAAAATACATAGACAAGTTTTCAATGATTATTAGAAACACAAAGAAGCTCCTACAAGTTTCGTTTTAGGTTCCGGACTCTGCAGTCTGGACTTAAATTTTAAAAAATTAAACACCCTGCTAAAGTAAAACGTGGTGTTCAGGAACGTCTCCATGGTAGGTTTCACTTAACAGGGTTCGTTCAGTTATAGCATATTAAAAAAAAAAAGGAATCATTAATGTTAACATAAAACCAAGGATATATAAACTATACAATTCGATTACAAATGCTAAAACATAATTACTTTTCAAACAAAAAACTTCTGGGTTCACTTGTTCGGAAAGCTAACTAGGAACACAACACGTGATTTGGCCAGTACTACTGGATTGGGAAGCATCGAAGTTTTGCCATAAAGATAGCTTAGTGTTGCCAACACATAAAACCCGGTTAGTAACCAAATTTGGTAACCATAGTCTGTAGTTTTTAAATTAGACCGTAGCAATTAAATCTTCAGGAAATAATAGTACCACTTTTTTTTGTAAAGCATGCTTACCAAAATAAGAATCATGTATATTTTTAAAGCTTAGTTTATTTTAAATTTCGGTAACTTGATTTTTTTTTCTTTTAGTACCTTTACAGTTCGGTAAATCTTTTGACATATCACTAATTTGGCAATTTACAAACAATATGCTGTTGCCAAATCATGTACACGCTCGTTCAAAAATGAAATAGAAAAATCTGAATAAAAATTTTGCCCCCCTCCTCGCGAAAACATCTAGGCCAACTCCTGTCGTTTTCTTTCATTAACCAATGACATAAAAGCAAGGGCGCCGGCTTATCCCAATCAGAAATCTCTGAAGTGTGTGTATGTATGGGGGGGCATTATGTTTTCTAAATTTTGTCAAGTTTATGGAACCATTTTTGAGCCTATATTTTTCATTTTCCATGTAAAGCATAGACCTGGGGAGGCGTCAATCCCCCCCCCATCGCTCCTCCCTTGGATCCGCCAGTGGACGCTGGCATGGGTGTCGCCATCATAGGGAAAAGGGGGCGCTTCCCCCCGCCCCCAGAAGTTTAAATTATTAGCATATTTTTCAGTATTTTTAATACTTTTGTAGTAGATCTTAGTATCCCCCTGGAAATTTCCCCCCTCAGTGAAAGCTGGCAACCACCATAAACGCCGACAAGGTGGAAATTTGGATGAGGGAAAGCAAATATCCAAAAAATAAAGCAATTTTATTAATTTTTACCACCGTACTATGCCCCCTTTTCCATAAAAAACAAACAAACTTGGGGGGGGGTACATGGTCCTCCCCAGCCCTACCCCCTGCCGGTGGCTATACATCAGGGGCGGACACAGATTTTCATTTTAGGGGGGTCAAGGACAGAATTTGCCATGATCTTTGAATAACACTCTTCATTTACCATGAAAGCTGACATTTTTTTAAGTGAAAATATTATATATTTGTGGGGTCATGACCACAATACCCCCCTGTTTCCGCTCTTGCTATGCATGCATATATATATATGAGCTCCGCACAGTCTAATATCCGGACTGTCTAAGACTGTGATATCCTAAAACTAAGATGATTTGCTTGTAAAGCGAAATAATAGTTAATGCTACTCAATAATTGTTAACAACTACACTGAAGCGATATTTTAGCAAATGGTAACACACTTTAAAGCAGTATAGCCCAGATGCTCTTGCGCCATAAAAAAGCCAAACAATCAATCAATCAATCAATGTTCTTGATCCTAGAGTCAGGCATGCATAGATTTTCCAAGTCCCATAGTGTTGTATTACATAAAAAGTATTTATGGCATTGGTCAAAAATATTAAAATTTAAATAATTATAATTTTTTGTATTTCCCGACAGAATTTTATATTCTATAAAAATACTGCATATATCATTTTTCAAAATTATGGTATATGTGGCGCCATCTACACAAAAATTATTGAGACTCAAATGTTTTCCGTCCCTGTAAAAACACATGTTTAATTAAAATTTAAATTTTCATGCTTAAATTAAAAACATGTAAGCGTAAATAATTACTCATTAAAGTGGTAAAAGGATACGGTAAAATGCTTGTCGTAAAAGAAAAAATATACAAATAAAAAAAAAATTCGTTTAGTGCGTCATTTATACACACGTAGCTCAGCCAACTAGATTACTACTAGCAAGGCCAACTAGATTTACTAGTAGTAAATCTAGTTGGCCTTGCTACTAGTAATTTAGTTGGCCGTGGTATAAGAAATAATTACTTCGTTTACTATCGATAGATGGCAGCATAAATTAATATTGCTCAGTGATCCTATTTACGCGCCATCTAATCAGTAAAAATTTTAATCAAAGGAATTCTAATCTCGCCGTTCGACTTTTTACTTTTGAAATGTGGCAGCCTTTACGTAACAGACACTTCCGAATAAAAGGGGATTCTTCTCTTCCCCAGCAATTTTGAATAAGGATACATGTATCTCCGAAGAAGAGACATATCTCTTTAAGGGACAAAGCACCTAGGACCATGGGAATCCCTTATTGAGAGGCATCATTAAGCGCTGCATGCGTTTTCAAATTCTGTGGAAGAAAAGATTGTTTGGAAGATCTCCCACATAGAGTAGGACTGCCGCATCTGAGGTTTACCTCGTCCCGAAAGTCTTAAACAAGGAATCCAGAAAATAAAATTACTCATTACTTTTAAATTGCTCATCATCTTGCAAAACATAATTAAACATTCTCCCACTATTAGGATCAGTTCATGACATCCACTTCAGCCTTCTGTACAAAAGTCCAACAAGATTCTAGGGTTTTCACAATCCTCAATTTTTATCACGGTGTTGTGAAAATAAATTTACTTAATAAGGCCATTAGACACAAAAAACAGTGTGGTAATAATTCTTTTAAAAAATTAATACAATACAATATAATGTGAACTGATATGTATAGAAATTTTTTTTATTGCGGCCCCACCCTCATCTGTGAGTAAAGATAGACCTCTAGAACAGCGGTGTCCAATATTTTGGCTTCTCTGGGTCGCATTGGAAAAAAAAACTGAATCCTTTTGGGCCGTACATATAAAATACACTAACACTAAAGATAGCTGATGAGCAAAATAACGTCGAACATATATAGTTAACATATTTAAGTTATTTAAACTTCATTAATTCAGGGATTTTTTTTTGTCATAAAAGTAAAATACAAGCCAATAACATGAAATTCGTGAGATATTTGGCATTGCTTTTGGGACACCAATGCTTCGATATTTATTTCGATGGAAGTATTTGCAATTCTCGGTGAGTTCTCTAGGCGTCCATTAGATATTTTGGCTCTAGTTTTATTCTTCGTGTGCTACATTATTGAAAATAGCTGCTCACAAATATAGGTACTTCCAAATATCGATGACATGAATAAGACATGATTGTGAAACGAAGGCTATTTTTCTCTGGGAAGATATATCTTATAGAAGTCCAATAAAAAGAGATGATCAAATTTTTCTCTAAATTCAATGTCAGATTGTAACTCTACGCATTCCATTTGAAAATTGCAGATAATATGTTTATGTCACTGAAAATGGAATCGAAAATATACCAAAAAATTATGATTTTCAGGAAATCAATAAACCTTTTCTCAAATTCCTGTATTAAATCGCAAACAAGGCTACATATTTTTCGTTGTCTACACGATCGTGTTTAGCGAACCTGTCAAAATGCATAAAATGAATTGCCTTAATTTGAGATTGCCATACTTCCCGTTTCATTTTGAAAGTTGTTATAGTTTGAAACACAGTATTAATCACTTGATTTTCACCTTGAAGACACATGTTGAACTCATTTAAATGAGCGGCCAATTCTACTAAAAATGCCAAATTTGTGAGCCAGTTTTCATCAAGTTCTGGCACAAATCTTGTTTTTGATTCCACGAACGATTTAATTTGATTTCGCAAACCATTTTGCAATTTTAAGCTTCTCCTGAATTGTTCCATTGTCATCTACAAAGTTCGCCCTTGAAAATCATGCAATCAAAAAACATCTCATAATATCTTACGTAAGTTTAGGACTTTGTGTTGGGCCGCGGGTTGGACAAGACTGCTCTAGAATTTCATTCATTAAAAAAAAGGGAATAAATATAATAATGGACAAGCAAAGCAATGTGAATGATCCATCCGAAAATAATTTCCTCTCTAAAAATATTGGAACACAATTTTTCCAAGAGCATATATGCATAATTTTGTTACCCTTGGAGTCAACAGAAAATAGAAATATATAATATTATATTACTTCCTTCTGCTGGCGATAGATGGTAGCATAATTTAATATTTCTTTAACAATACAATGCATTATTTTGTTAATGTTTATTACGTTTTGATGTTAATGTCTTAATGTGCGAAATCGATCAGTGGAAGTTTATCGTAGATATGTTTATTTAATGAAATTTAACTAATATATACGATTCTTTACTATATCCGTGCATACTGGTCCCTATTGGTCCCATGATGAAAATGGCGGTTTATGGTAAATATAGCTTTACGCATTTATCTAATCTCTTTTGACAAACTTCATATAAAAATAATAAAATAAAAAGAAATATTTTATCAAATATAGAAAAATAATTAAAATATTAAGCTACCACTAACTTGTGGATAAAAATTATATTTAAGTTATTTAAAAAACCTTGCAAAACAGCAAATAATATGCAGGCTTTAGCGGTTTATTCACGTGCAATGAACATCTAACGTTGCACGGATATGTAAAATGTTAGGAATGGCTGTGTTTGCAAATACGATGAGGGGTACATCATTGCCGGCTTGCGTTCAATGTTTTGTGCAATGTGTTTCCAAACCTATAGCAGTATTTAAAAATATATGTTATCTTTAAAGTGCCAAATTCAGTTTCACGAAATTAATTGATCAAGTCAGTTAAAGTGTATAACCAATTAATGATTCCATACTTTAACTAGTTATTTCAGGGCTGGGAACCTACAGCCTTAGGTGCGGAGGCCTATTGAATTTAATTTTAGAATTAAATAAAAATATTTAAAGTAATATTAAAATTATTTATATATAATTAGGTATATAAATTATTATTAATAATAATTATAATAATATTTTAATTATTTATTATTTATAATAATATTATTTTTATATATATACTTATAATATTAAAATAATATTTGAAATAATTAAATCATTAAATAATTAAAATTATTTAAAATATTTAAATAATTTTAAAATTAATTTTAAATTCTGCAAAAGATCCTTTTCTTTTTATTAATATGGTTCTGTTCATCTTTTTTACTTGTATTATAATCTTAAAACATGAAAATGTTCCCCATCCCTGAGTTAGTCTATAAATTTACTAATGACAGACAATGAAATTGTAAAATAAATAATTTAACTGAATTTTACGGCATAGATGATATTTATACAGGTATAACATATGAAGGAATGAAAACGAGGAACGAACAAATACAAATAGTTAAAATAAGTAATATAAACAGAATACTAACGAAATTAAATAATCGACTCCCATTACATACATGCTGAAATAATATTAGACAACTCTGTGATAAATAGTGACTTGACCTATGGAAATACCCCATGGGGAAATTTGGCAAAAGTAAATGAAAATAAATTAGAAAAATTATTAATATTAAATTATATGTACGAAAGCATAAATGAAAATAAACTCACAGATATAATTCCTATACAAGAACAACATAGAACAACACGAGCTACACGAAGAAAAAAATGCAACTAACGTAGGTAAAAACGGTATAAATTATTATGGAATAAAATTATAGAATAAAGCACCAAGCCAAATAAGGGTGATAAAACCGAAGGCAAAATTTAAAACTTAAACGAAAAAATATATACTAGAAAATAAACATTTTTTGATTTTAAAAACTGCCTTCACTTTTAGGGTTGCAGGTAATGTTAAGAAATGTTTTATCGACACCCGCTGTATATTTGTGGTTCAGTTGTATATATAAAGTAACTTTATGTAAGATGCTATTACCCTTACGGGACAACACAATTGCCAATATGGTCACCAGAAAATCCTCCGGGTGCGGGATTTTTGTGAATAAAAAAAAAAAAAATTCCGTTATTTGAAATTGGGTTATCCCTGTGAAGGGTAATAATATCTTACATCCTCATATACGAAGAAAACTGCGTTTGTTCTTGTCCTCATTCGTCCAGTAGGTCAAGACACCTAGGGAACTCCAGTTCAAATCCAGGAAGAGGACGGCGTCTCTTTTTCTCCAAAAACAAAAAAGCTCTAGCTTGAGCTAAACATACGTGAGTGGCAAACATTATTGTATAAAAATTTATCTTAAACCATTTGTTACAACAGGGTTTACTAAAGACGTAATAATGGAAAGTTATATATAGTGTAAAATAAACAATTTAACAGAATTTTACAGCATACAAAATGTTATTTAAACAAAGATACAAAATCATTTGCTACAACAGGGCTTACTAAAGACCTAGTAATGCAAAGTTTATATATAGTGTAAAATAAACAATTTAGCAAAATTTTATAGCATACAAAATGTCATTTAAACAAAGATACAAAACAAAATCATTTTGTTACAACATGGATTTCTAACATGGCATTTGGAATTATATAGAATACTATTTTTAAAAAAATAAACTTTTTGTTGACACACTGCTTTTTACGTGAACAAATTTTAAATCACTGGCCGGTATATAACTTTTAGCTATAGCAGGATATAGAGGGATTTTTCTATATCCTGCATTTCAATGGTTCTGCAACGCGTGACTATGACGATTCTATAGCAGCTATAACTTCACGTACACATCCAATCTGTTTTTCATAAACTATATATACAAAAAATGAAACAAGAAATATCTGATCTGATATGGAAAAAATAAACGAATCCTAAGTAATACATTAAAAATGTATTTTAATTTATTTTAAATATTTACGAAATTGAACTTTTAAGTATTCGGTTTTCTTTATATTTATGCCATGTTTCTCAACGTTGGCAGGATATATTATTGTATGTCAAATTAGGAATGGCCATATTTGAAATTGTATTCCTATGTACATCAACTCCTGCGTGCTTTCAATGTCTTGGGCAATGTTTTTCAGAAGCGTTTTTAGGGAATCCAATATTTAAAAAAGATTGATATATGCATAATTTGATATATCGCAAGAAATGTATCGAATGCTACGATAGATCCAGAAGTCGGGTTTAATGTAAAAGTATTGCGCAAACTACTGTCACTAAAAATGAATAAAAATATAACAATTTTCAAAAAAATAGTGTCCTGTGCGCGGTTTTTTATGATTTTCGGAAACGAAAACAAGGAAGGAAGGAAAAGAAGGGAGTTTCGTTCTGTGAAATGAAGCGACACTTCAAATGAAAGGGAAAAGCATTTATGAGCAGGGATAGTCAAAGAAAAGTCACTTTCACTTTTATTAATATAAAGAATTATAACTTTTAGAAGGAAAACAGAGTTGTAAAATGAGATTTTGCGCGACATTTAAAAATTGGTTTAAAAATGACAGATCAGTCTTAAAATTGTGATAAAATATTTATTATTTCACTTAAAGGATGTTCTATTTTATGCAATTTGCAAATTGTCAAAAGGATAAAATTTGAAAAGAATTGCTTCTGCTTAAACGTATCTCGAACTCGGGACCAATTATCCGAGACAATAGTGACGTCACCTGGAAACTACATAAGGTTTTAGGTACAACTCCCGTAATTTTTTTTTTTTTTTTTTTTAAAGTTTTTCATCTAAGAAAATGCATTTGGTTTTATGAAATGCGGCACAACGACTGAACGGGGGAAATACGTTTAGACGCTGCTTATGATCATACATACTTACGTTATATACACTGTATTACGTTTGTATACACTATAGCAATTAATTCGTTATTACAGTGTTTCGAAAACCGTCCTCGGTTTCCCTCCCTCCCTCATGCGAAATCTTTCCATCATGTTAAGCAAAAGATGGCGTCATTTTACACCTTTGTTTTTCGGGCTGTACAACTCTAATCAACTCCTGCATTACTGGCCCAGGAAGTAGAAGTTTTGAAACACATTGCTGTCGAGAGGGGTTTTAGCCACAATATCGTTGATCGGGTGCTGGGAGAACTGAATAGACCTCGCTCCATCACATCTCTTTCCAACTACTTCATAGCTACAACTCTAATCAACTCCTGCATTACTGGCACAGGAAGTAGAAGTTTCGAAACACATTGCTGTAGAGAGGGGTTTTAACCACAATATCGTTGATCGGGCGCTGGGAGAACTGAATAGACCTCGCTCCATCACAACTCTTTCCAACTACTTCATAGCTGACTTCGGATTCGTTATACTTCCATTTTTTCAAAAATAGAGTTTTGCGGTGGCAAAACTTAAAAACAAAAAGCGAATTTTTACGTCATATTTTCCCCGTGTAACAAAATTTCTACCTCAAAAGTCAAAGATTGCTTCCGCTCAATCAACGTTGGGGCGTTTATCAAATATTTTGCCAGTGTGGCCTTTCATATATCGGCCAGGCTAAACGGGCCTTGGAACATAAGTTAAAAGAACAACAGAACTACGTCGTAAGACCGTCAAAAGCAACGTGATACATATAAAATGTTAATAACATTGTTTGAGGAGAGAAACACAGAAACTTTTTACGTGATGCTTTATAATTGTAAAAACTTCCTGCTGTAAGATGCAGAAACAGTAGAATTCGGGAAGTATTTTGTAGACACTTACGAAAAATGCCTAACTTCGTAGCCTTATTGCTACAGGTTAAATAACTGTCTCAACACCAACATGCACCTTGAGCAGATGCATCGCACTTTAAAATATGAATATTTAAAAGGAAAGAATGGTAAACGGTTGGATAAAGGCATTTTTGCAATAATGCATCTTATAAAGGACAAAACCTTCAATAGACTTGTTGCGATAAATAAGTGAAAAATCACGTCAAAATTAAAAGACATAAGAAAATCTCATAAAGAAGGTCTAAAGTGCAATACCGCTATCATCGAAGAACTCAATAGATGTTGGACTGTTGCATCGTCTAGGTCTGATGAACTGTATAACATACGAAAAATGACAGACAGTTGCTCTTGCACTTTAAAATGCAAAGAGTGCAACAATAATCCTTGCCTTCATATGTATACTTGCAGCTGTGTTGACTCTGTCGTCAGAAACAATACGTGCAAACATATTCACAAAGTCTGCACTCAATGTGAAATGCCAAAAACTTTTCTATCAAGTGCTGATGATTTATCTATTTGTATGGAAGATGGGGAAAATGCTGCCTTGGTGGAGTATTTACAAGAAACTTCAGCAGTAGACGTAATGTAGCAGTAGATTCATCAGCAGTAGATGTAAATACGGAAATAGAATGTGCAATGAAGAATGCTTCAAAAGTTTTGTACTCGCTGAATATGAAAAAAGAAGTTGCCGTGTTCAACGAAAAGGTGAGGGAAGTTAACACCATCGTGGCTGCAATGTGCTCCGGTGTGGGAAAACTAAAACTATACATATCCTTAGACAATGAGTCTTCGAAAAACATAACACCGCAGCGAGGGTATAGCGCTTAAAGGGAATAGTAGTGTGCCGACTCCTCATTCAGCCAATGGTAAAAAAATAGAAAAATAAATTAAACTTCAGGAAGGTGACGCTGCGGGGAGTCTATTTGCTTACTTTTCCCATGTTACATCTGCTGTGTGTGAATTTTTAATTGCAAGGCAAATTAATTTTTTTGTTAATTAAAGTCAAATATAATGTATGTCTAGAAAGTAAGTCTGTGCAGCTTGCCAAAATATTCACGGAGTAATTAGGGAAGTACTTGATTGACAAAAATTATTTGTCATCTCTCTCCCCGTGTGTGATTTAGAGATACTTTTCAACCCTATTATTCCTTTCAGAATTTAAACGTAATATAATAATTATCTATCCCTTTCCTTTTTAATGGCTCTTTGTTTCATTTTGGAAAACACATTAAAAAAATAAACATAGCTATATTCAACTATGATTAAAATTGTCTAAATTTGGAATCTGTTAACATTTGGGCGTTTTTTTTTTACAATACGGTAACTGCTTCCGTTTAGGCTTTTTTTTTTTTTACATTCATTTTTTTTACATTGATTCTTGTTTTCTCCTACTTTCTTTTAATGTTATTTTTTTTTGTCTAATTTCATAGTTTTGATTAAAAAAATAACCACAGAGCTCCCGAGCGCTGGCGAGGAACCCCTCCTCATTGATCAACCACGAAATTCGTAGAGGCCTCCTTATGTCCTTTAATTCAATGTAACCACTAAAATAAAGGTTAAAAGCAGGGTTTTTCAATCGGGAATTTTCATTTTTTTTTTTTTTTTACTTTACATCGTTAAATATTTGTGTTTTTCACTTTGTATCATTAAATTTCCGGGTTTTTCACTTTGAATCGCAATTACCTTTGCTATGCTTAAATGTAAGATCCCATATTTTAAATGGAGAAACTCGGCAAGTAGACTGTTGAGAGCGCCATCTACCGGGGGCGTAAGGCTTGGGAATTGGTTTTTGCGGTAGTTCCAACGCTGCCCATTCTAGGTGCTATAGCGAGGGTTACATTCGACTAAGCAAGTCGAGAAAAGTACGAAAAACCCTATCACTAAACCAAAAGTGACAGAAAAAAATGAGCACTGCTCCATCACTGACTTCAAACGAATGAATTGCTTGCATAAATCGGAAACCGTTTCTCGCCAAGGCCACTATAAAAAGGAAATACCAAATTTTATCTAGGTGATCAGGCTATTTTCAGTTACTTGCAATACTTTCCATAATATCGATTTAGAATTTTTGAACAGCAGGCCACTTAAAAAAATTTCACTGATCTCGACGGCCATCGGTTTCGTTAAAAAAAAAAAACGTCCTTTGGAGTTTCAGCTATTTGTACGTTTACTTGCGGTATAGAAAGGGGTCACTCATGCTGTCCCGACGGTTTTTCTTGAAAAAAAAAAATTAAATAATTGTTTTTGATTTTTTATTCAAAACAGTTGTCGGTGGGCTGGATTGTGGCCCGAGGGCTATAAGTTGGACAACCCTGATTTAAAACAACACTTACATTTTCGATAATTCTCTTTGTATGAAAGAGATACCGATATGAAAAGTAGCATTGTGTTTAAATTGTTTTGCAGCAGTACTTACCAATCTAAAACTCTAACAATACTTGAAACTAATTATATGTGTTGAAATTGTATATGTATAATTCCTATCATAGGTGCAGAATTTTAGAATACTGTATTTGAATTTAGCTTCTTATTTATTGAATAGATGTGGCCTGTTGTAACTTTCGTGTAACATAAGAAATATTAAATGGGCACCACTGCACGAGACGTTACCTATATCAATTTTAGCCAGTGTTTCCAAAACTGGCAATATTCTAGCCAGTGTTTCTAAAACGTAATCGTCACAAAGGTGACTAGCTGCCATGTTGTTTATTACGTTTTTTGAGGATTTTCCTGATTCCTCCTCTTCCCCTCCTCCCAAACCCTAAATAAAAAAAGATAATCCTCTTTTCCCCCACCTCTA
>QLNU02006962.1:0-11072 GCA_006491805.2 Dysdera silvatica | reverse complement strand
CAAAATTGTATGGAGGAAAGTAAGATTTTGCCTCCTTTAAAAAAAAAAAACGGGGTTGGGGGCAGGAACTCTTACCAGATTACGCCAATATCCCAAAGCACGTATTCGATGGAATGCATTTACGAATTCAGTCACATCGTAACACGCATTAAAAGAAAAAGGAAAATGCCTAACACATCAGGATCTATAGCAGGATAAAACGTCAACGGTAATTCAGTATTCTTTCTCTGTTTACGATTATAGTCGTAACGTATTTGTGGAAGTACAGATTTCCGCAGTTCTTATACCACCCCCTTATGAAAGGCTCAGAAGCATCAACAATGAAGTCCGTGGACATGCGCAATGCATCATTTTCGTGGGTTTCATGTCAGGATACAGATGCCAGTACAAAAGATATTGAGGACCATAAAATCACGTCCATCGAGCCGTACGATTGAGAACCCTTAACTGGATGCCTATACATAACATCCGAACAATCCACATTACAATCCCACTGCTTCACAGTTGAACGCAGCGAGACAACTCCGACCAACGAAATAAAAACGTTCCTAGTAACATTAGTGTCGAATATATACGGAACAAAGCATGATATCGGACTGGTATGCAATAAAATTAGCATTTTAAGGCAACTTTTAAAGAATTATGAAATAATATCAACGATGCAATTGATTTTAATAGATATTTTTACTTTCGAGTATTTTATAGTATTATAATATATAAATAAATATATTTTGCACGAATAGTATTGGCCAAATACACTATGCAAGATTTATTTACATAAAGCTTCACGAACAGTCATATCTAAAATCCTGTGGCGCACGTTCATAAGAGCAGCAGGGTTGTAGTACCTCATGTAATTTATCCATCGCCGTTGTACCATTTCCACAAATCGTTATTCTCAAATAAAAACTTACTTCTCTATTAGAGTTCTGGATATGCAGTTACTATTTAAAAATGCCCATAGATGGCGCAGCAGTATGCCATATACAACAGTATATAGCATTGGGTTAGACAAAAGTTTCGTTCGAATTGACGATTTTTTCCGTAAGATGGTGCACTTACTTTGGTAAATTTTATAGCTCTGAAACTCATAATCTCGTAATATATAGAAAAATATATTAAAACAAAAACAGTGAATACTAACCTGCGAATCTGTGCTTGCAATTTACTCTGTTCTGGGAAAAAATTCATTCGATTTTTGTCAATTTTTTCCGTAAGGTGGTGTATTTAAAAACCGAACACAGTTTTGGGGAACCTAAAGCCTCCTCTGTTCTCAAGTATCCGAGGGGCCGATTATCCGCGCACTAATACTCGCTCCAAAATACTTTAAATAATTGATCGATAGATGACGCAAATCTAAAAATATATTTCAGTAGGGGGAAAATGAAGGTGACGTGTATCGCCATCTAGTGACAATTTTATAAATAAACAGTTTAAAAGAATTTGTTATTTTCATAAAAATAAAAGTTATGCTTTAATAAATATATCCACTAAAAGTCTTTAAACTGTGCAAAAAAAGTTCAATGAATTTTCAACATATGGTCGGAGAACGCTATTCTTTAAACAATTTCTTTTCTATATGAATTAAAAAATTAATATCTACTCCGTGCATAGGCGTATGCAGGAAGTTCATGGAGGATTACACCCTTACAATGGGGGGTTATAGAGCTATTATTTTAGGTATGTCTATCTGTCCGCCTGCCTTCGTGTCTAGAAAAAAAAAAAGTAAGGTAATGATTTTCCATGAATACTTTGTATTGAAATCTTTTCAAAATTTTGAAACTGTTTCAATTTTTTGAACTCGGTTGAATCTTTTGAATTCAGTTCAAAGTTTTGAATTGAATTTCATAAAATTTAGCCCCTGGCGGCCAAATTGGGAACTAACGTCATATGGACCAAGGCAAAACAACTTGTTTAGAAGCGTATTTATGTCAAGATTGAGTTCAAGCTACTCGTTTCGGGCGATAGAAGTTCGCCCTTCTTCGGGAGTGAACACGTGGAATATCGTCAACAAACGAGGTTGATTCGCGGATGTAACTGGAGTTGAGTTATTAAGTGAAATGTTCACTTCCAAAAGTAGGAAGTCAAGTACTATGTGGTTTTTGTAATGCGGCCACTCTTCCCAGAAATTACCAAATTGTGGAAAAGTTGGCTGTCTGTTGGTAGAGGTGGCAATTATGACGGGACTATGGATTAATATCAGAGGGAGTTAGGTGGAGTACATTTCGCCAAGTTAAGCTGAAGGAAGGAGTTGAGCTGTGGTCATTCACAATGGAATCACGAAACGTGTTAATGAAGAAAGCTTCGGCGAAGTCCAGTTCAAGTGGTGAATGAGGTTGGTGGATGATACGGGCGTCGAAAAAGTTAAAGCGATGGTTGTGTTCGTGGCTGTGAACAGCAATGGATGATTTGTGCACCTCACCTTTCTCAACGTATCAGCGATGTTCTTTCAACCGATGGATGAGGGCACGTTTTGTCTGTCCGATGTAGGAAAGTCCGCACTGGCAAAAAATTTGATACACGCCCCAGCGTTGGAGTGTGGAAATGTTATCTTTGAGTCTAGAGGGCAAAATCTTGTTAATAGGCGAGAAGGTAACTTTGAATTTGGCTTGCCGAAGGACTTTGGCAATAGCGGAGCTAAGTTTGGGCACGTAAGGGAGTGTTACGAAGCCAATGTAATTATTTGAAGATATTCGGCTAAGAGATGTACTGCAAGAACGTTTGGAGAATTTGAAAACGGCAGCGTCGATAATGCTGGGACAGTACCCGCGTCTACGAGCGATGGTCTTAAGCAAAGAAATTTCATCATTTAAGGAGTCCTTAGACGAATAGAACTTTAGAGCCCGAAAGACATATGTGTAGAAGGCGGACATTTTTTGTTGATACGGATGGAAAGAAAGATTATGTGGAGGGAGAGCAACGCTGAAAGGCTTGCGGTACACCGAAGTAGCGAAGTAGTTATGATGTTTAGTAATCTGTATATCCAAAAGTGAAGGGAATTATCTTCTTCAATTTCGAGGGAGAAGTTAAGCGCAGGATCCAAAGTATTGATGGTGGGAAGGAGTGTTGAGATTTGATCTGGAGGACCGTCCCACATAATAAAAATGTCATCTACATAGCGAACCCAGAGTTTAAACTTGATAGAGTTGAGATTAGTTTCGAAGAAATGCATATATATGTCACAAAGGATTGGTGAAAGTGGGTTACCCATAGCTAAGCCACTGGTTTGTTGGTAATGTTGTCCGTTGAAGACAAATGCACTAGAGTTGACACAGATTGAAGTGAGATTGATAATTTCAGCAATTTCTGGTTGTGAAAAGTGGAATTCGGAAAGACGAAGTTTAAGACAATCAAGTGCACCTTCGACTGGTATGTTGGTGAACATGGAGTTCACATCTAACGTGGCGATGGAGCAGGTGCCTGGTGAGATAGAACGTAGTTTTTTGATGAAGTCTAAAGAATTCTTGCAAGTGTGGATATTGGCAGAGGTAAGAGGGGAGATGATGGAAACAAGAAACTTGGCGAGTTTATGAGAGACTGCGCCTATGCACGAAGTGATGGGTCGGAATGGTAAACCGGGTTTATGAATTTTCGGAAGGGCGTAGAAACACGCTGGAATGGCGTGAGACAAGTAAAGAGAGTTCTTTTGTCTAGGAGTAAGCAAAGGCGAAGCACGAATGATTTTGTTGTAGTGGATGCGTAGCTGTTCAGTGGGATCACGAGGTAAGGTTTCGCAAGGACCAGAGGTGATGACCGCGTTAGCGCCCGCATGGTACTGCTGTTTAGTAAGGACAACAATTTGGCCGCCTTTGTCTGCTTTGGAAATGTGGAGGCTGTCATTGGAGGTTACTGACTTCAATGCGGAAAGAACTTCTTTTGGTAAGTTTGGAACAACTTTTTTAGGAAAGTTGGTGGCAATGGTATGACTGATGAGATGTCTAATAGTCTCTTTCTGTTCCGGTGCTAGGCGGCTGTATTTGAGTGACTTCTCTATAGGTGAAACTAGGTTAGGTACCGAGGGGCGGCACAATTTTGCGAAGTTAAAGTTGTACGACAACGCGTTGAATTGAACCTCGGAGAGATCCACGCCAGACATATTAACAACCGGTGGATTCAGATGGTGGGCCGGCGACGAAAACGTTGGAAAATGAGAAGTTATTAACTCGCAGAGCTTTTTTGCGTGGGTACGCTTCTGTACAGAGGAGATGTGGGATGCATAGTCCCAAGTGCGTGAATCAAGCTGGTGGAAATTGTTGAGTGAGTTGGCGACAAACAGGTGCAATGAGTAAAGTTCGTGTTCAATAGCAGCCAAGGAACTACGAGTATCTTGGATGGTAGCGCGAAGCATGGCAAATCTACAATTACGAAGAGCGTGGCAGGTGCGTTTGGTGGAAGCAAGGCGGCAATTGAACGATCGAGAAATAAAATTAGGAATAATCCGACGGCGTTTACATGTCAGCAGGAAGTGGAGATGGTTGAGAAACGAAGCTTTTTTTGACGCGGAGTTTTAAGAACCGATTCCGATCAGCATTAGACATGGTGAATACACTGGCTCTATGAAAAAGATGGTGAAGAAAGCACTGACTTACGTGGCAAAACTGTAAACTGGTGGCGAGAAATTTTTTTTTTGTTCAACACTTGTAGGTTGAGAAAAACACGTGTGTGATGCACTAACGTCAAAGGCCCGTTGCAGCAGAAATACGTGGAAATATTCGACGAAACAATACTCAATATAAATAAGACACAACAAAACAACGTTTTAGAAGCGTATTTATGTCAAGATTGAGTTCGAGCTACGCGTTTCGGGCGATAAAAGTTCGCCCTTCTTCGGGAGTGAACACGTGGAATATCGTCAACAAACGAGGTTGATTCGCGGATGTAACTAGAGTTGAGTTATTAAGTGAAATGTTGACTTCCAAAAGTAGGAAGTCAAGTACTACGTGGTTTTTGTAATGCGGCCACTCTTCCCAGAAATTACCAAATTGTGGAAAAGTTGGCTGTCTGTTAGTAGAGGTGGCAATTATGGCGGGACTATGGACTAATATCAGAAGAAATTTGGTGGAGTACATTTCGCCAAGCTGAGTTGAAGGAAGGAGTTGAGCTGTGGTCATTCACAATGGAATCACGGAACATGTTAATGAAGAAAGCTTCGGCGAAGTCCAGTTCAAGTGGTGAATGAGGTTGGTGGATGATACGAGCGTCGAAAAAGTTAAAGCGATGGTTGTGTTCGTGGCTGTGAACAGCAATGGATGATTTGTGCACCTCACCTTTCTCAACGTATCGGCGATGTTCTTTCAACCGATGGATGAGGGCACGTTTTGTCTGTCCGATGTAGGAAAGTCCGCACTGGCAAAAAATTTGATACACGCCCCAGCGTTGGAGTGTGGAAATGTTATCTTTGAGTCTAGAAGGCAAAATCTTGTTAATAGGCGAGAAGGTAACTTTGAATTTGGCTTACCGAAGGACTTTGGCAATGGCGGAGCTAAGTTTGGGCACATAAGGGAGTGTTACGAAGCCAATGTAATTATTTGAAGATATTCGGCTAAGAGATGTACTACAAGAACGTTTGGAGAATTTCGAAACGGCAGCATCGATAATGCTGGGACAGTACCCACGGCTGCGAGCGATGGTCTTAAGCAAAGAAATTTCATCAGATAAGGAGTCCATTGACGAACAGAACTGTAGAGCCAGGAAGACATAGGTGTAGAAGGCGGACATTTTTTGTTGATACGGATGGAAAGAAAGAATATGTGGAGAGAGAGCAACGCTGAAAGGCTTGCGGTACACCGAAGTAGCGAAGTAGTTATGATGTTTAGTAATCTGTATATCCAAAAAGTGAAGGGAATTATCTTCAATTTCGAGGGAGAAGTTAAGCGCAGGATCCAAAGTATTGATGGTGGGAAGGAGTGTTGAGATTTGATCTGGAGGACTGTCCCACATAATAAAAATGTCATCCATGTAGCGATCCCAGAGTTTAAACTTGATAGAGTTGAGGAGATTGGATTCAAAGAAATGCATATATATGTCACAAAGGATTGATGAAAGTGGGTTACTCATAGCTAAGCCACTGGTTTGTTGGTAATGTTGTCCGTTGAAGACAAATGCACCAGAGTTGACACAGATTGAGGTGAGATTGATAATTTCAGCAATTTCTGGTTGTGAAAAGTGGAATTCGGAAAGACGAAGTTTAAGGCAATCAAGTGCACCTTCGACTGGTATGTTGGTGAACATGGAGTTCACATCTAACATGGCGATGGAGCAGGTGCCTGGTGAGATAGAACGTAGTTTCTTGATGAAGTCTAAAGAATCCTTGCAAGTGTGGATATTGGCAGAGGTAAGAGGTGAGATGAAGGAAACAAGAAACTTGGCGAGTTTATGAGAGACTGCGCCTATGCACGAAGTGATGGGTCGGAATGGTAAACCGGGTTTATGAATTTTCGGAAGGGCGTAGGAACGCGCTGGAATGGCGTGAGACAAGTAAAAAGAGTTCTTTTGTCTAGGAGTAAGCAAAGGCGAAGCACGGATGATTTTGTTGTAGTGGATGGGTAGCTGTTCAGTGGGATCACGAGGTAAGGTTTTGTAAGGACCAGAGGTGATGACCGCGTTAGCGCCAGCATGGTACTGCTGATTGGTAAGGACAACAATTTGACCGCCTTTGTCTGCTTTGGAAATGTGGAGGCTGTCATTGGAGGTTACTGACTTCAATGCGGAAAGAACTTCTTTTGGTAAGTTTGGAACAACTTTTTTAGGAAAGTTGGTGGCAATGGTATGACTGATGAGATGTCTAATAGTCTCTTTCTGTTCCGGTGCTAGGCGGCTGTATTTGAGTGACTTCTCTATAGGTGAAACTAGGTTGGGTACCGAGGGGCGGCACGATTTTGCGAAGTTAAAGTTATAAGACAACGCGTTGAGTTGGACCTCAGAGAGATCCACGCCAGACATATTAACAACCGGTGGATTCAAATGGTGGTCCGGCGACGAAGACGTTGGAAAATGAGAAGTAATTAACTCGCAGAGCTTTTTCGCGTGGGTACTCTTCTGTACAGAGGAGATGTGGGATGAATAGTCCCAAGTGCGTGAATCAAGCTGGTGGAAATTGTTGAGTGAGTTGGCGACAAACAAGTGTAATGAGTAAAGTTCGTGTTCAATAACAGCCAAGGAACTACGAGTATCTTGGATGGTAGCGCGAAGCATGGCAAATCTACAATTACGAAGAGCGTGGCAGGTGCGTTTGGTGGAAGCAAGGCGGTAGTTGAACGATCGAGAAATAAAATTAGGAATAATCCGACGGCGTTTACATGTCAGCAGGAAGTGGAGATGGTTGAGAAACGAAGCTTTTTTGACGCGGAGTTTTAAGAACCGATTCCGATCAGCATTAGACATGGTGAATACACTGGCTCTATGAAAAAGATGGTGAAGAAAGCACTGACTTACGTGGCAAAACTACACCTATCCTTCCACCTATCTATCCACCTATCCTTCTACACCTATGTCTTCCGGGCTCTACAGTTCTGTTCGTCAATGGACTCCTTATCTGATGAAATTTCTTTGCTTAAGACCATCGCTCGCAGCCGTGGGTACTGTCCCAGCATTATCGACGCTGCCGTTTTCAAATTCTCCAAACGTTCTTGCAGTACATCTCTTAGCCGAATATCTTCAAATAATTACATTGGCTTCGTAACACTCCTTTACGTGCCCAAACTTAGCTCCGCCATTGCCAAAGTCCTTCGGCAAGCCATATTCAAAGTTACCTTCTCGCCTATTAACAAGGTTTTGCCCTCTAGACTCAAAGATAACATTTCCACACTCCAACGCTGGGGCGTGTATCAAATTTTTTGCCAGTGCGGACTTTCCTACATCGGACAGATAAAACGTGCCCTCATCCATCGGTTGAAAGAACATCGCCGATACGTTGAGAAAGGTGAGGTGCACAAATCATCCATTGCTGTTCACAGCCACGAACACAACCATCGCTTTAACTTTTTCGACGCTCGTATCATCCACCAACTTCATTCACCACTTGAACTGGACTTCGCCGAAGCTTTCTTCATTAACATGTTTCGTGATTCCATTGTGAATGACCACAGTTCAACTCCTTCCTTCAGCTCAGCTTGGCGAAATGTACTCCACCTAATTTCTTTTGATATTAGTCCATAGTCCCGTCATAATTGCCACCTACTAATAGACAGCCAAATCCTTCTGTACAATTTGTACTCTAGGAAGAGTGGCTGCACTACAAAAACCACGTGTTATATATCATTTCCTACTTTTGGTGGTCAACATTTCACTTCATAACTCAACTCTGGTTACATCCGCGAATCAACCTCGTTTGTTGACAATATTCTATGGTGTTCACTCCCTAAGAAGGGCGGACTTTTATCGCCCGAAACGCGTAGATTAAATTCAATCTTGCCATAAATACGCTTTTAAAACGTTGCTTTTTGTCTCTCATTTATATTGGTATTGCTCTCTGTCGAATATTTAAACGTATCACACTTCCACATACATCTCATCGAGTCCCTTCTTCTCAAAAAATCAAGCCCATTATAGCTCGATTTGCAAATCGCCGCACTAAAGAAACCATTATCGCCGCAGCCAGGAAAAAAAGAATTGCATCGAAGGACCTGGGATTTTCTGGAGAAGTGCAGCCAATATTCATAAGTGAACAATTAACCCAAAGACGGAAACAGCTATTCGGAGCGGCCCTCGAAGCAAAACGTACACACGGCTGGAAACACCTGTGGACTTCTAATGGAAAAATCCTCAGCCGATACACGGACGGAAGTACCATTCTCCAAATAACGTGCTGTGAAGATCTTAAACATTTCAACATTGTCGACCAGCCTTCGGACCCATCTATCCGGCGTCAATGATCCGTGCGGGGGGCTTCCGGATTTAAAAGATAAGTCTTTCTTGTTTTTTCCTTTCTCGCGCGCTTCTTTTCTCCTTCCTTCGCTATGGCTTCTCGGTTTCTATCTCCCTTATCTATTAATTGTCACTATCACTGTGCAAGCGATTTGCAAAGCATGTTAGGTAATTGCAGGGATGACCTAAGCGTCTTGCATATCAATATCCGTAGTCTCCGTAAAAACTTAGATCTAATCTCGGAGTTGCTCACGACTTCAAAAATTCCTTTCAAAATTATTGCATTAACCGAAACCAGAACTCTTTTCAAATTTCTCTTTCTCAAACCTCCTGATCATATATTTAGATTCCAACATCACCGACTATCAATTTCAGTCAGGCATAATCCAAACGGGAATCTCAGATCATTTTCCGGTATTTATTAAAATATCGAATTTACTACCAAGATGTACTACTGATCGTAAACCCCCGAGAATTTTCTACAACCTAGAAAAAGTTTCCTCACTACTCAACAATGCAAACTGGCTTGACGCGATGTACAACAGCTTTGACCCCAACGAGGCTTACAATATTCTAACAGAATGGGTAACTGAGGCTTTAAAAAATTCCGAATATTTAATTAATAAGTCTTATAAACGCACTCCAAGAAAGCCTTGGATCACAGGAGGTATCCTGAAATCCATCATCAATAGGGATCGGCTTCATACTAAATACAGGAACAGTCCTTTTGACCCCCTTTTAAAATCAAAATATGTTTCTTATCGAAATTTGTTAACTACAATCCTGAGAGTAGTCAAAAGGAATTACTTTGAAGCGAAGTTCAAAATCTCCCTCGGGGATAGCAAATCTACGTGGAAAACAATTTACGAGGCCCTAAACCGCAAAAAAACAAATAATCTCCTCCCCTCCAAAATCAATGCCTTTGGCACTGAGCTCCACACAACTAATACAATAGCCAACGCCTTCAACGAACTTTTTTGCAAACGATCCCCCCTCCCAACAGTAGTTCCACCCCCCACACCACTCAGATGTTTTTGAACCCCTCCCTGCTGCCGGGTCTTCTTTCTTCCTTAAACCAGTGAGCAGAAACGAGGTCAAGCGTTCTATTAATGCTCTTAGTTCCAAGTCCACAGGTCTCGATAATATCCCCCGCATATTGTTAAAGCCAACCCAGATTTCTTTGCAAATGCTATTGCGCATATAATCAATATCAGCTTCAATAAGGGTATTTTCCCCTCGAAGCTTAAGATGGCTAAAATTATTCCTATATTTAAAAAAGGCGACCCATCTGACATTCAGAATTATCGTCCCATTTCTATCCTTCCAGTTATTAGTAAAATTTTTGAAAAGGTTTTACACAGTAGACTTGAATCATATTTCGAAAGTAAAAACTTACTTTACAAACATCAATTCGGCTTTCGAAAACATAGGTCAACAAGTACCGCCCTCCTTAATATCAAAGAGATGATTTCTGACGAAACAGACAAAAGCAATTTTGTAATAGGAATGCAAATTGATCTCCAAAGAGCGTTTAAAAATGTAAAGCATGACATTTTACTGACAAAATTAGAACGGTATGGTATTCGGGGTACACCTCTAAAATTACTGAACTGCTACCTTTCCAATAGGCAACAGCAAGTTTTCATAGGTAAAACTCCTTCAACTCGCAAAACTATTTGCGTTGGTGTACCTCAAGGAAGCTGTTTAGCTCCGCTATTCTTCCTTCTTTACATCAACGATTTGCCCCAAGCTGTCCCGACTAGTCAGCTGTTTCTTTATGCTGACGACGCGACACTTCTGGTATCGGGAAAAAATATCGAAGAAACAGTGCAAAAAGTCAACCAGGATTTAAATAACATTTCACGTTGGCTTTACGTTAACGAACTAGAGCTAAATGTTGCCAAATCTAACTACATTATCTTCCATTCCCCGCAAAAAATATTACCTAACAGTTCTCCAATTACTTTCCGCAACTCCATCCTTCAGGAAACGAAATCAGCCAAACTTCTTGGAGTAATTTTCGATTCAAATTTAACCTGGAAAGAACACATTAACGATCTCACCAATTCTCTTAGCAGTCTCCTGGGAATTTTTTCGAAACTCAGACATGTCGTTCCTCAATATATCCTAATGATCCTTTACCATTCTTTATTTTATTCAAAACTTATCTACTGTCTTGAGGTCTGGGGAATCACATATTTTACCTC
>QLNU02006956.1:6313-23681 GCA_006491805.2 Dysdera silvatica | reverse complement strand
CCGGACGCTTAATAAGAAACTATTATTTTGCTATCCATTTCGACCTACAATACGAATATGCATTGTCGTCTCCCTTATTCTGCTTGTTCCGTGTTATTAATATCACTATTTCGCCACGCTAATTTAATCAGTCTTAGGAGTATTTATGCCTCCTCGGTGGGCATTATTTATTCTGTAGAAATGTTAATCAGAATTGGAACCAGCCCTAAAGGTTTCAATAAAGTAGCAATCAGAAATTTTGTTGCGTTATATGCTCTATCGCTTCAAATATTGATGGTCTATTTTACTGGTCTATTACTCTCGTTAATTATTACACATATGATAGAAAATCAGACTGAAAGTTTGGTACAACTTGTTGTAGAAAGTCGAACAGGCTGAGTCAAGGCTCCATGCTTCAAAGATACATATCCGATTTCTTTTCCTCACAACCCAGAAACACAACTATTAACAGATTTAGGGGAAAATATCGTAAGAATCCAAAGGGGAAACTAAATTCAGATTATAGGGTGTTTCTAAATTGTTGTTTACGGTTACGCAATTCTGATTGCCATTCTAACATTTGAGCCGATCAGCAAATCTAAATATCCTTGTAAAATATCCAGGTTCAAGAATTCTGTAAGTGGTTTCCAGATTTGATATCATCCCGCACTTCTTAAATTTATCCTGACGCTTATGTACAGAATTTTCAAAATAGATTTGAAAAATAAGAACTTTTATATTTCAAAAATGTACAGAAAAGTTACAGATACGATATATATATATGTATGTGTATATATATATATACCACATATATATATTATACGTACGTATATATCATCATCATCATATTCAACCATTATCTATCCACTGCTGGATGAAGGTCTCTCCAAATGCTTTCCACACAAGTCTATCCTGAGCAATTCGCTTCCACGTCACCCCAACCTGTTTTCTTATTTCATCCACCCATCTAGTTTGAGGACGTTTTCTAGGTCTTCGGTGGTCTCTTGGAATCCAGTTCAGAATTTCTGTTGTCCATCGTTGATCAGTTCTTCTTGCAATATGCCCAGCCCATCGCCATTTCAGTCCTTTTACTTTAACAATGATGTCCTCTACTCTAGTTTGCTCTCTCACCCAAGTGTTTCTTTTTCGATCTCTCCTAGTTATTCCAAGCATGCACCTCTCCATGCTCCTTTGCGTTGTCTGTAACTTTCGTATTGCTCCAACTGTTAGACTCCATGTCTCTGATCCATAAGAGAGGACTGGCAATACACACTGGTTGAAGACCTTTCTTTTTAGACACAAAGGCAATTTCCCCTTCAGGATAAAACTGTTTCTTCCAAATGCACTCCAGCCAAGTTTAATACGTCTGTTGAGTTCTTTCATAATGTTGCCATCCATTGAAATCAGCTGGCCAAGGTAAATATATGAATCAGCAATTTCTAGCTCAATGTTGTCAACTTGTATTTTTGTTTCCTCTACAAAATTATTGAACATGATCTTAGTTTTTTGTAGGTTCATCTTGAGTCCAACTTCTTTACTTCTAGTTGAGAGCTCCTGTACCATGTCTTGGAGTTCTGATGGGTTCGTTGAAAAAATAACAATGTCATCAGCAAACCGCAGATGATTTAAATATTCACCATTTATTTTTATTCCCTTGTTATTCCAATTTATCAGCTGAAAAATCATCTGTAAAGCTGA
Organism: Dysdera silvatica; assembly: GCA_006491805.2. Lineage (NCBI taxonomy): Eukaryota > Metazoa > Arthropoda > Arachnida > Araneae > Dysderidae > Dysdera > Dysdera silvatica. The sequence continues at coordinate 22,004 of QLNU02006956.1, read as the reverse complement.
AGTAAAAAGTTTTGGAGAAATGGTATCTCCCTGCCTCACCCCTTTGCCAAGTTTGATAGTTTTGGTATCTTTATGTAACCGAAATTTTGCACTTGCATTTTTATACACACGTTTCACCATGTCAATGTACACATCCTCGATGTCTGTTGATCTTAAAGAGTTGATGACTGCTGATGTTTTAATAGAGTCAAAGGCCTTCTCATAGTCAATAAATGCAACACACAATGGAAGTTCATATTCATGTGTTCTTTCAATTAATTCTCTTAATACTTGAATATGGTCCACTGTACTGAATCCACTTCGAAATCCAGCTTGTTCTCTTGGTTGAGCTGCATCTAATTTTTTCTGCAGGCGATGTGTTAGCACTTTTGTGAAGATTTTATAAATAGCAGGTAACAAGCTAATTGGTCGGTAATTTTTCAAATCCTCTTTATCACCTTTTTTATGCAAAAGAATTACTGTTGCAGAATCCCATTGGTTTGGTATGTTACCGCTGTTAAGACATTTGGTAAAGAATTTTGCAAGTATGTCTTCTACATATTCTCCAGCTTCTTTTAGGATATCTAATGTAATACCATCATCACCAGGGGCTCTTCCTTTCTTCATATTTTTTATTGCAAATGAAACTTCTTCTTTTAAGATTTTAGGAGCTGTTCCTTCGACTATTTCAATGTCTTCGTTTAATCCACTGTTACTTTCGTATAGATTTTTGTAGAATTCTTCAACTCTTCTAAGTATTTCTTCCCTATTTCTTGTTACGGTGCCATCCTCTCCTTTTAATGCAATGATGTGTTTCTTCCCAACAGATAAACTTCCTTTAACAACCCTAAGGCTCTTGTTATTTTCAATGGCTTTCCTTACTAGCTCACAGTTGAATTTTCTTATGTCTTCTTTCATGCTTTTGCGCAGAGTTTTACAAAGTTCTATGTACTCAATCCTGGAACTGGTATTTTGATTGTCCACCTTCATATCTCTTCGCCTTTTCATGAGCTGTTTCGTCTTCTCAGATAATTTGCTATTGTGCTTTTTACAGGTTACACCACCAATTTCCCCAGCAGTTTCAACTATTGTCTTAACAATGTTTTCATTTGCTTCTGAGATATCAATTTCTTCAATAAGTCCTTCCAGTGCAGAAAAGCGATTTTTTAATTCCAACTTGAATGCCTCGGTATTTACTTTCAGTTTCATTAGATCCACCCTCTTACTTACTTGTTTCCTAATGAGCTTCTGTCGTTCTAATTTAGTATTTAAGTGCACTTTACATCTCACCATTCGATGATCACTTCCAGTATTAAATCTGTTCAGTACGCTGCAATCTTCAATAATTGATTTCTTGTTTGCCAGGATATAGTCAATTTCACTAGTTCCCCCATTTGGGTGTTTCCATGTCCATTTTCTTTGCGGTTTCTTCTTAAAAAATGAATTCATGATGCTAAGGTTTTCAGCTTCTGCAAATTCGATGAGTTGATCGCCACGTTCATTCCTTTCCCCATATCCGTATTTACCAACCGATGTCTCTCCTTGTTCCTGTTGTCCAATTCTTGCATTGAAATCCCCCATGATGAGCTTGATATGTTGTTTCCCTTTGGTGTGTAACTCTTTGATTTCTTCATAAAATTCTTCAACCTCTTCGTCGGTATGGCTTGATGTTGGTGCATATACCTGTACTATTTGAAGTTGGTATCGCTGGGTTAGTTGAACAACAAGCCTCGCTGCTCGATCTGATGTACTTTCAACTTCCAGAAGACAGTCTTTAATTCTTTTGTTGATTAAGAAGCCAACACCACTTGTTCTTCCAGTTTCCGTTCCTCTATAGTAAAACAAATGTCCGCTTTTCAGTTCCACCAACTCTTCACCTTTTCTTCTAATTTCACTGAGTCCTACAATGTCCCATTTGATCTTGTCTAGTTCCTCTTCCAATTCCTGAAGTTTTGCTTCAGAAGCAAGGGATCGTCCATTATACGTTGCCAAGGTCAATAACAAACGGCAGCCTGGGCCATTCCAGTGATTCTTAGCACCCCCTGCTTTCATGCCACGCTGACCGCTGCCTTGATCAGGAGCACTCCAGCACCTGGAGACTAGGGGCCATGGTTTTTGGTGTATTAGCATATTGGAGGAATTAGCCATCATTTCACCACGCTGGCTAGACGGGTTGGTGAATTAGCCCTCCCCTTCCGCCTTTCCATCCGTGCAGCAAATATTAATTTGCCTCTTGGATAGAAAGCCCAGCCTGCACCACTTGAAGGCGGGGTAGGACACTAGGTTACTGGCCCGGCCGGTTCCACACATCGTCACACATGTTCAGCGTGTGGGTCTCCTTCCAGTTAGATACCAGCAACCCTTTTGCAGGCCATATATATATATATATATATATAATAGCCGATACGTATATCTCTCTTCTTAACCACCAAATATATGTATACGTTCGTATATATGTATGTACACGTATGTATATATATAATCAGGAAATTATATTTCTGAGATATTACCCATATATAAATTGCATATTTCTCCTAAGTACTTCATTTATTCTGACCGTTTTACACCGAAGTTCGAGTTTTAGATTCCAAGCACCTTTCTCATTTATTTAGTGTTTTGAATTATGAAACATTTGAATACTTGCAGGTGATTAATCAGAAACGCCAATTCCTTGTCCTACGTACATCTCAGCATGACAAAATTTAAATTGATAACCTTGCTATATCGACCTTAATAATAAACATATATATTTGAAAACAAATTAATTCTTATGCCCCAGGAAAAGACACCTAACACAATTGATGGGCATTTAAAAGTCACTTGTAATGGTGTTATGCTGAAAAGTACCGTGGATCTTGAGTTACTCGTTAGACAGTGAGTCAATGTTGGCCGTACATGCTTCTTTCAGTGAAGAATTTGTGTGTATGTGTAATATGTGTAACATACTTTTCAGTTTAAAAAAATTGCTTAAATAACCGTAATCTTCGCTAAGTAATTGGGAACTATTTAAATGAGACATCGACAAGTAAAGAAATATTGAACTGTGAATAGTAAATTCGAAGTTAAAATTTATGTATATCTGTCGCTATTCACTGATGCACGAGCTTCACAGTACGAGGATAACAAAGACCATGGTTTGCCTTGGCTCACAGGTTCTTACCAAAAACTCTTAACCTCCTTTTTCCGATGGAACCCAGCACCAAATTTATAGTGAGCAGTTAGTCGGAAAACTATTTTTTACCCTTCGATTTACTTCTTCCCAACAATAGTGCAATATGGCGAGAGAAAAAAAAGAAGTTGCACATATAGGTCTTATATTTAAACGCATTGCTATAAACTTACGCTTCTTGCGCATCAGCTTATGGGTTTAGGTTTACAAGGCTTATGCTTAATACATTGGCTTCCGATTTCTCTCCAGCGTGTGATACGGTGTTATCGGTGAGATGCCAGTAACTCGCTGGCGCGTAGTCTGGTGTGATATCTCAGTAGTCAGTCCAGCGCTAGCGCGGGAAACCAAGGCCTCAATGTTTTTTATCCAGTTCAATCGGCATTATGTTTTGGGCATATTTATTGGTATGGGCGTGGATTGAAGACTAGAAACTAGTTTTAAATGTTTGTGGATTCGAATTTATTGCTTTATTAGTTATTGCAAAAATAATCTTAACCTAAGTTCTACAGACGAGAGTTCTACAGGGACTGCAGGTCAAAAGAAAAGTTCAAAATAATAAAGGAAGGGTAGCCGAGTGATTTTAGTTTTGCAATAAATTTATTTGTAATATATATATATAATACATTTTGCCGGTATAAGGCCAGAGTGGCCGGTCACCTGATTTTACTCTTCCGAGCTTAACGTTAACTTACCATGCGTGAACCGTTCTTGTCATTTTATTTTCTATTAAAGTTGATTTCATCCACCTTACCTATAGAATATATTAATGTAATAAACTTTGGGAGCATAAATTGTTGGCTAAATATCGATAATTTGGACGCTGGATTCGGGCAACATTATGCCACATAGGAAGCAAGTGTCCACCGCCCCGACAACTAAACAAATACCTGCAGGTGCCTGATTACCTGATTATGGTACCTGCAGGCACGTCTGGTATCAGATACCTTTTCCCTCTCCGTAACCGATGGGATAGTGATATAAAAGATTTAAAAAAATCGCTTAATGACAAAATCGACGCCAAATCGCTTCTACTCACAAATTTGTCACCACTGATATTGACAAACATTTTGGTCCTCAAAAGAAAGAAATACGTATGGCAATTGATATTGAAATAAAAAAACTAAATGGCGATTATATCATGGAAATAGATAATTTAGAGGACAGGGTCATAATGTGGGAAAAATGACTACTTGACCTTCAGAATTAGTTCGAAAGCATCAACAATATAGCAGATATTCGCAGCTGTACTGGCAACCTTGAATAATAGATTATTTTTACCGCTATTGAATACATCTTTTTCCTTGAATGCTTATGATGTACTACTTGCCCGCTTCCTACACTGAGGTTTGCGTCCAGTTATTTTCGTTCTTGGTCTTAACATATTAACGTTGCTTATATCGTCTAATGTGGAGATCTGACGGTGTTGACATAAGTCTCTAAATTATTCATTTAAATTTATTTCCATTATAGTATATCGTGAATATCATAATGATCATGTCATTCACCTTGTTCTTGGATCATATATAATAGTAAGAGAATGATCTACTTTTTGGAATTTATTGGTAATATTGCTCTTTTTCCATGATTTAGTGGTGTGATTCTCAGTGTTTGGAATAGTGCTGTACTTGTCAAGTTAAAGTGTTTGGCTGATTTCAATGTTTTTGAGATCTCCATCTACTGGGACTGAAACTATAATTCCGATAATTTAACTCATACACACAAATTGAAGGGTTTATTATGATCTATTGTAAAACTGACTAAATTAACCTATTAAAGGAAAATATTGGTCTCATAGAGTTCCAGGAATGACCTTTTGTTTTTTGTCAATCATCTGAGCAAACTTATTTGTGGCATGCTTGCTTTGATCTATAGCAATGTTCAAATTCAAATGACGCTGAAATATCTACCAAATATTGTTTTATTTTTTGCCTTTTATATACCGCTCAAAATTATGCTTTCAACTCATGTTCCACTGCCAGATGGATGAAAATCTATTTATATCGATACAAAATGATCCTTGCTGCCCTTGCGCCAAAAAGATATTTTTGTAATATTGTTCCATGAATTGTAAATGGAATCCTTAAATGTTTAAAGAATATGCCTCTCAATATCTGTTGTAGTGCTGCAGTTATTGAAATATGTTATTTAGCTGCTGGTAGCTCTAGTTGCTGGTTAACACTAAGATTATCTGAATTTAGCCGTAACTCACTATAGGTTTAAATAAAGACTGAAGAAAATGCCAGTTAAACAAACTAAACAATTTAATGATTTCTAATATACCAAACTACATATGCACTACAATCTCCGGAATAATTTCAGGAAACTCAGGGGTATTCTGTTTGTTGGATCTCTGACAATAAATATGGACTCTAAATATATCAATGATTATTAACAGGAGGTATTTGCGTCTATGTTACCTTTGGTAACGATCAGAGCTCAACGTTAATTTACTCCGTAAATTTAAATTCTAGATACAATGCTACAATACGAAATAGTAAGTATGGGCATCGAGGAAAATGAACTTACTAATGTAACTTATTGTTACCTTATGGCCTTGTTACAATCAAACCAATATGCTGGTAAAATAACGCAGTGAATGGTACACCCCCTATTTGGTGAGGGAAATGGAAAGTGACTCACGTTCAGGTATCCGTTGGCCGTCGTCTGAAGTTGCTGCAATTAAAAACCGGAGTGACCTCCGGAGAGAGCGGTGTGTACGAAGTCCTCAGTACGGCTGATGCCGAATGGAATACAGTGTAGACTGGAAACCGGGATGTCGCTGCGCCACTTATTGTGTTCTGTCAAGCCACGAGGGTTCACAGGTTGTCTATGCGATGTAAAATTATCTCTGGGACAGCTGAACGTCGCTGCGCCACTACCCAAATGACATGCAGCAATACAAGAATATCTTCGATGTAGATGCGCAATCGAATTATTTATGAATAAGCTGAACGTTGCTGTGCCACTACTAAACACACTTGTCCCAATACCAGAATTCAGTCGGAGTCGGCGTATTCGAATTATCTATGAATAACCTGAACTTTTGTGCACCACGACTCAAAAGACGTGTAGCAATACAAGAGTTCAAATGTTTTCGAAGGAGATTTTCTGACCGGATATAGCGGTCTATTTTGAACTCCAGCGTGAATAAAGTAAGATTGGGCGCGTCAAATTTATTGACACACAAGTGCTGTTGTTGACTTGAAACTCGTGAGGTCTCCAAGCGGTGAATTCTATTGCCCGGAAGGCAGAAATATACGATTAGTCTTACCTCCAAATCAGACGTCCCTCTCCCTCGGATGCTATACACAGATCCTTTTTCTCTTCTTCATCCTCTCCGTCTCAAATATAACCCGCACTTCAATCAAAACCAATTCCCCAATCAAATAGGAGAATAATTCCTTTAGAAAATACATTGGCTGTTAAGTAAGATGGTTATTCTGTTACGTGTTTCCGAAGGCTCGCTTTCTCGAAGGGCGACATGCGGTTTCTTCATAACTTCTCCCCTGAGCTCTATGACCTATGAAAATATAACCTCCCATACAATTTGACATTTTATTACCATTCTTTTGTTTAATTTTGTTACGAATCGCCGCCAAAAGACATAAACGATGTCTGAGTCTTCTTCCTTTGTGTGCCCATACTTACATTTCATGGATCCACAGCTAAGCTGGAAATTGATAATATTTTTGATTAAACAATTCTATCGTATACCTGACATCATATGCGTATTCACTAATATATGTTGACGAGATCAAAATAATAACTCTGTATTTAAGAAAATTCAAGACCGGAAATTATCTAACTAGAGAAATATATATCAGTATTTAATAGTCTTTAGAAAGGTTTTCGAAAAACTGCTTTTTTGAGAGAAGATCTAATTTTTTTCAAAAGCAATAATATTATGCACGATAATCAATTTGGGGTCATTAAAGGAAAATCAACCAAACATGCTTTATTAGCAGCTACAGATTTTATTTATTCATCCCTGGATTCTAAGAAATCAGCCGATGGTACTTTTTTATCTATCTAGGGATTTTGACACTACAATTAATGAAAGATTACCTTTTTAACTGAATTTCGCAGGTGTTCATGGCTTATCAAATTATTTACTTAGAAACTATTTATTATTAAGATACTAAGCAGCAGGAAACGCACCATTCATTAGACACATTTCAGTGATGCTGATTTTGCAGCCGCAATTACTACAGAAAAGATCGGATACGAGGAAGAATGCATTCAAGAAGTGTGTGATCCAATCTAAAAGCAGATTGATGCAGACGAAAACAGATTGCAAGAAAATGCCTAGAGTACGATTGTTCAAAAACCTATGGCATTTCTCTGGGCATTGCGGACCCCAGATTGCACTGCGATCAAACCCGAAACAAAAAATCATAGCAAAATCGTAGACAATTTTAAAAGCGACTACTTAGAAAGATATTTTACTGATAAAAAAGGCCAAATAGCTAGTTGCCAATAAGAAAATAACGCTTACAAAGGGATAGTTAAATTCCGTGAAAGTTATTAAAAGGAAAACTGTAAAAGATATGCTGCGAATTCCTTTAACTGCCCTGGATGCAATGAGAGCTACACTGATCCTAAGCAGGAAGACGGGATTCAATATATTGTATAATATTTTGATTTTTATTAGATTTAATGTATTGTAGTTGAGCGAATACATTTGCGATCACTGCTAAAACGCTTTATGGGAATATGGTTTACGAATTGTGTTCACCGACTTGCCCCATATGGTTCGTCATCATGATCCTGGTATACGGCAAGACAACGAATTGTGTTTCCATTCTTTTTTTTATATTATGTAGTTGCAGTTTTCTTATTTCAATGTACGTGGTCCCTCAGATCTGTCATAAACCCAATTATATCATAAAATTGAATAATATATTCCCAAGGCAAAACCTGTTCCTTAAACTTGAATCTTTTTAAAACTGTCGTCAACTTGCCCGACTTTCTCGTATGTGAAATAATTCGGGTGCTTCTCGTTTTATATTTTGTGCTAATATTGGGTAAGATAAATTTGAAATCAAACAAATGTTCTATCCAATCTATTTAAGAATTAGAATAAATGAAAGAATTTACTTCAAAGCATTTATTTGACCAATGATATTTACAGTCAGTGGAACCTTATTAATCTATAGTGGAACATTATCAATGTCTGCTAAAGAATATCAGTAGCCCGCCATGGTATACCCAAATCACAACATTCTTGATCATCCGTTATCATAAGATGAAAACCTTTTCTTACACATTTTACATTGAGAGGAAAATAATGGAAAACAACTGATAATTGGAAGGGAGAAAGCATTTGGGTGCACGTCTTAATACAAAGGATAAAGATTCGTATGACACTAGCGAGTATTGCAATGCATTTTAAAGTTGAGGTTTTGAATTTGACTCCCAGGTTTGTGATATATAAATTGGTTGATGATAAATAAGATGGTGGAGATGGCACAGAATTTGAGTTATTAGGAATTTTCTCCAAATTTGTAAACTTCACATACGAATCGGTGTGCGCAACAGAAGGAACATGTGGTACTGTAAACGGAAATGGAAGTGGGAACGGTAGGGTAATACTGGTACAAAAGAAGGGGGTGGACTTCTCTATTACTGCCGTCCTAAATTATCCAGTTTTGAAAGTAAGTGACTATTCCTTTCCTTACGACGTGGACATCATTTCATTTATGGTCAAGAGAGGCGGACTCTAAGCAACAAACTATTATTTTGCTTATCGGTTTCAACTTTCAGTATGGATATGCTAACCTTTTCCATAATAGGAAATAGGCCTAGGAAAGAATTCTTATGTATAACATATATCGATGAATAATTCATCACTAAGAATTTAGAATTTATTTATATAGTACTACCCTTATATAAGCGAACCTCATTGAGATGAAGGTGACGGATCAGCACGCCCAGTCCCAGCAGAAAAATCAACAGGCCCCTCTTAGAATTTCTGAAGGAAGTGGGATGGACATGTAGCGAGATAACTCTTCGGCGGGAGAGTAAGGAGAGATGAGAGAGAGCAGACCATGAGGACACACGCCTGTTGTTATGGTGTTGTAAAGCTTTGTTTTGCATTAAAGGCTTTCATCACCCCAATATAAATATATGTGATTTATTCATTGAAAGTCCTTCTGATGCACGATGTAGTGGCGTGGCGATTTATATACACCGGAGTTTCTCTTTCTCTACTGTTTATCAATGGAGTGATATTTACCCTGAAATCGAAATTGTTACTATATACTCAAATGGAATCTATATTGCCTACATTTACAGAACACCTAGCGGAAATGTTGAGGATTTTTTTAACTTCATTCAAAAATTGCTTGATCACATTACTATAACTAAATCAAAACTCATAATTACGGGCGACTTCAACATTGATATCAATTCGATTCATAATAGAGATACGTCTGATTGCAATGATATGATCCATGCTAGTGGTTTTGCAATTACTATTAAATTGCGTACTAGAATAACTGCTACCTCTCAATCGTTAGTTGACATTTGTATAACAAATATTTTACATATACGTTCTGAAGTGATTGCCCATCATACCGGTGACCATCTTCCAATATTCAATACTATTAACCTTTCAAATCTTCATTTGCAAAATTTTAAGCATAAATTTATCCTTCACGACCTTTCTGAAAGCAATTTAATTCTCTTTAGAACGCGTTTTTTTAATGCTCATCGGACACCCGTCCTTACCTTAACTGATAGTAATGAAGCCTATAACCACTTCCTTCAAATTTTTAACTCCTTTTATAATGTCTGTTTTCATTTTAAAACAATCAATAGGAATAGCGTAATTGGGAAACCATGGATATCTAACAACCTTTCACGAGAAATTAAAAAAATGATTTTTATCTTTTTGAAAAATAGGTCGCAGACTAACCTCTCTGCCTTCCGCGTGTTTAGAAAAAATTGAATGATTTAATAATTCCTTTGCACATTTTCCTTATTGTTTAATAGATGGTCATTTAGATTCATCTAACATTACCACAAATTGCCATAACTATAATAAAAGTGATTCTACGTTTTACCTCCAATTACTAATTTGGAAATATTTAAGATTATAGGAGAAATCGTTTCCCATGGAGGCCCTGGACGTGATTCAGTCCAGCCAGCTTATGTCAAATTCGTAGCCGAATTCATCACCTTACCCCTCATTAATATTTACAATTTAACTATCTTAAATTGCTTCATTCCAACTAAGGTCATTGGTTTATTAAGTGAGCAATTAGTACACATATATTAATTATAATGATAACGTGAATGACTGACTACTTCAGCAGTACATGTTTGTGAAAATTTGCATCAATCAGCCGAAAAATGTGGCTACTTCACCAAGTTGTTCGTAATGTGCCTTACACAGTATAACACTATAACCACGCTTATTAGGATCTGCAAACACTATTTGCTGGTTAACCCAAAAATTATCTAAATTTGGCAGTGAATCGCTATAGGGTTAAATAAAGACTGCAAAAAAAGCCAATTAAACAAACTAACTTAACTAAGAAACTAAAAAACAGTTCTATGATTTGTAATCTACCAAACTGCATATGCACTACACTCTCTCGTAGAATTTCATCAAACTCAGGAGTATTCTGTTTCTCTTGGATCTCTGACATTGATTATGCACTATAAGTATATCAATGGTTATTAACAGGAGGTAGATGCGTGTGTGTTACCTATGGTAACGATCAGAGCTCAACGTTAACTTACTCCATAATGCTAAATTCTAGACACAATGCTACAATACGAAATTGTTTGTATGGGCAGCGAGAGAAATGAACTTATTAATGTAACTTATTGTTACTTTATCGCCTTGCTACAATTAAACTTCCTTACTGGTAAAATAAAGCAACGTGAATGGTACACCCCTTATTTAATGAGGAAAATGGCAAATAACTCACGTGCAGGTATGAGTTGGCCGCCATCTGAAGTTACTGCAATTCAAAGCTGGAATGACCTCCGGAGCGAGCGGTGTGTACGAAGCCGTCAGTCAGGCTGAAGCGGAATGGGATATAGTGTAGACTGGAAACCGGGATGTCGCTGCCCCACTTCTTGTTTCCTGTCAAGCCACGAGAGTTCACAGGTTGTCTATGCGATGTAGAATTATCTCTGGGACAGCTGAACGTGGCTGCGCTACTACCTAAACGACTTTCAGCAATCCGAGGGTTTCATCGGTGCAGGTAAGTAATTGAATGATCTATGAATAAGCTGAGCGTTGCTGTGCCACTACTATACGGACTTGTAGCAATACGAGTGTTCAGTCAGAGTCGGTGCGTATTGGAGTTATCTATGAATAACCTGAACTTTGCGGTGCCACTACTCAACGGACGTGTAGCAATACTAGAGTTCAAATCTTTTCGGTGCAGATCTTCTGACTGGATACTGGGGCCTATTTGTAAGCATAGGCGTGAATGGAGCAAGATTTGGCGCGTCGAATTTATTAACACACATGGGCTGTTGCTGACCTGAAACTTGTGAGGTTTCGAAGCCGTGCCTTCTATTGCCGGCAGGCAGAAATATACGATGAGTCTCTCTTCCAAGTTATACGTCCCTCTCCATCGGATGCTATACACAGACCATTTTTCTTTTCCCTCCTTCATCCTCTCCGTCTCAAACATAAACCGCACGTTAAGCAAAACCAATTCCGCAATCAAATAGGAGACTAATTCCTCTTGAATATATATTGGCTGTTACGCAAGGTGGTTATTCTCTTGCGTGTTTTCGATGGCTCGCTTTCTTGCGGGGCGACATGCGGTTTCTTGATAACTCCTCCCCTGAACTTTACGATCTGGGAAAATGTAACCCCCTATATTATTTGACCTTTTTTACCATCCTTTTGTTTAATTTTGGTACGAATCGGCACCAAAAGCCATAAACCATGTATGGGCCTTCTTTCTTCGTGTGCTCATACTTTTGTTTCATGAATCCAGAGCCAAGCTGGAAAATTATGAATATTTTTGGCTCAAAAATTCTATCCTATACCTGACACCATATGCTTATTCACTAATATATGATGACGAGATCACCATACCACCGACTTTAAAATTTATGCTGTTAACCCTGTATTTAAGAAAGGCTTAAGATCTGAAATATCTAACTACAGACCTATATCAGTATTAACTGTCTTTGCAAGGGTTTTCGAAAAACTATTTTTTAAGAGAATAGGTTAATTTTTTAAAACAATAATATTATTCACGATAATCAATTTGGGTTCATTAAAGGAAAATCAACCGTACAGGCTTTAATAGCAGCTGCAGATTTCATTTATCTCTCCCTGGATTCAAAGAAATCAGCCGATCGTATTTTCTTTGATCTATCTAGCGATTTTGACATTGTCATTTATGAAAAATTACTTTTTAAACTGAATTTAGAAGTTTTTCGTGGCTTATCGAATGATTTACATAGAAACTATTTATTTGATAGAAAACAAATTGTGCACATGAATGGCAATCACTCATCACTCCGCAACTTACCGTGTGACGTTCAACAGGGATCTGTTCTTGGACCACTCTTATTTAATTTTTACATGAACGATATTTTTTTTACACTTGTGCGTTTAAAACCATGCTGTTTTGCAGTTGATACAAGTATTTTTTAATGAATTTTCAATTGACAACTAAATACTGCTAGCTAATAGTGATATCAAATTCTTCACCAATTAATTTGTTACTAATTTCTTAACATTAAATACTTCTAAAACAAAGTGACTTCTCTTTACCAAAAAACAAACAAATTTGGACCAACTCTGTTTAAGCATAAATAACATCTCCATTCCTTTCTCTTTAGATACAAAATTCCTCGGTATAACTCCACAACATAGTTTTATAATTATTGTTATTAATAATTATTATTATAAATATTATTAAATAATAAAGGCAAATTTATTTAATTATTAATTTAGCAATAACAGCAAATCGCTTCCGTCGCTGAAACAGCACTGACATAGGCTTTCGCTTACTCTTGTATGAGCCGTAACCCATGTTATGTAGTCTATTGCTAGTATTTCGTCGGGATACAGGTCGGTCTAAACGTTGGCCTCATAGTTCTGAAGCTTCCACCTAAGTTCCAGGTCGGTGTTTCGTGACAATGCGGCGAAAATTTCTGTCTACCCTATCAGTAGTTGTAGGCGGTCTGCGTTACTACACCTAGGCGCGGTGAATCGGGTTCGTCGTAATTTTTGGGAAATGTTCTGACGGTAGACTCGTTCAAACACAATTCCCGACCAATCTGACACATAGCTGCTCCATATTGTCGTTTCTGAAGGATCTTATTCCGCATCTGCAGTCCTAACCTTTCTCTTGCCAGTTTTTCGAGTTTTGAACAAAACATAGACTACACGAGGTTTTATACTGCTCTTCGTTTTCAAACTGTTGACTGCGCATGATACAAAGCAGCAAAAATTTGCACGTTCGGCCGACCAACATGTGCAGAGAGTTGGGTGCGCGTAAATTTATCGCCACCGTCTGTTCAGAGGTGTAATGATTCCAGGCATATATCAAGATGCCAGTTTTAGCGTTTCTGCTGATTTTTGTCTAAACCATAGCTCAAGTGGAGTATTTGGTGTAATAAAAATATTTTCTTACTAACGCAAACGAGTTCCCTTTGTTTACTATTTATAACAGCGTCGTATGGGGTGAGCGTACATTTATTGCCATGGGTAAGGTATTTAGGATCTCTCCTTTGGATAACGTGAGTTCTTGAAAATAAAGCTATCATGAAAAAGTCCTTAATATTATATGTACTTATTAAAGTAGAGCAATTCTCATCTCATAATCGATGTTGTGGTAGTAGTAGGTAATAATTTACTCACAAAAAGAAGAAATCAACACCAGACGGGGCAAAAATTCATTATCATTTTGTTTCCAGTCGAATGCTTTGCCATTAAGATACAAGCGCAGGCCCGGACTGGCCCAGTGGGCTGATGGGCGAATGCCCACTGCGCCCTCTCCCTCCGGCACCCCCTGGGCTCGAGGTGCTTTTTTAATTTTCGATGGCCTGATTAAACTAAATGACTGAAAATGATTCATATATGTATTATTTTAATCATTATTATTATAATTATTTAGAGAAAGTACAGAGAATTATAAATATATGGTCAGTGCCGATGTGACGTAATTTTCGTGGGGGAGGGGTGTACGGGAATTCAGGCAAAATTGAAACACGGCAACCACCTATATCTCATCTATATCCATTGTCAAGCTCATGTTTTGAATTTTGCGATAACGGATGTAACTGAATCATGTAAGACTGTCAAAGATTTCCTTGGCCTGGTACAAAGCATTGCAGTTTTCGATTCTGCGTCCACACAAGAGAATGCTCCTTTGGATAGAGATAAATAACATGCTGAAGAACATGCTTAACTGCGTCGTCTCCAAAAGGTTTGTGAAAAATGCTGATGGAGCATAGGTAAAGCATTAGCCAGCATTTTTGATGACACCAATACACTAGTGCATAAATGAATAAAATTCTCTACAGTGCTCGAAACTCTATACAATATAGCTAACAGCAATGTCTTCAGTTCTAAAATTTCGTTGATATCAAGTACCATTCTTGAGAACTGGTGCAAATTTAAAAACATGCTTTTGGCATTTGTGTACCGTGAATTGTTCCATACTCAGGAGCGTGCCTTCAGCGTTAGTGGCACTGAGCGAAACAAATTTTAGCGGCCCTCTAAAACATTTTAATGCATACAACGATAAAAAAGACTGACCAGGGTTTAGCATTACAAAATAAAGTTCTTCACTGGTATTAACGCTACAGGAAAAGAGAAGGTAATTGTCAAATAAAAATAAAAAATTCTAAACAAACTTAGCCAGGGATATATCAATCGCTTGGCAATTCTTGCCTAACTTCCGATTTTGTGGATAAATGAAAGGGTTTTATTCAGATCTACAGTCGCATTATAAACGCAAAGAAAAACCATTACAATGTACTTATGAATTTCTGCTTCTCAGAAGTTTATGATATGTTCTTTTTCGTTAGAAACCAGTGGTCTCTGTAGTTTGCTGAAAGCAGGGCTCAAATTTGGCGGAAGCCCGCAGGAGCCCGGCTCCGGTACTTCTTCATTTTTGTGGATTACTTAAACATCAGCCGGACACACAAAACGGACGCTGTCATGAAAAGTTAATGAATTTGGGCCATGAGTTAAGGTCATGCATTTTGTTGTCCAGAAAAATGGACATAAACAATTGATATGATTTATCGATTCTTTTGCAGCCATTCAATTTTTTAATCGATGTATCATAATATTAGGGCTCCTTCACTTTTTTTTTGTTAGAAATTAAGCCCTGGCTATAAGGCCATCACAATATTCATGATAACGTGCATAGCTAATTAATGCTAAAGTATTTAACTAATTACGTGTATATTTATATTGAGCACTATTTAGAAGCTTCATGAATGTTATAGGACATACAACGTCACATACAAAAATTAAATTAACCAAATACTCTGGGAAATAATATAAAGGCCGCTAAAAATTTATTTTTTGGTGATTGTAGTGTATTT